>SJYC01045779.1:0-24203 GCA_006408675.1 Madoqua kirkii
AACTCTTCACTCAGTCACCCCATCGACCTGAGTCACAAATGACACCTTTAATCGGCTCAGAAGGAGTTCAAGTCACATCTGCTGTCTGAGGCGTCTCAGGAAGGTATTCACGATAACTCAAGCTGACCAAAATATCAAAGGGCATCTAATTCAGATTTTTTTACTAATATAAAAATGTCATCTCTTTGACATTCTGGAAATGTCAAAGAACTATGGGGACAGAAGACAAACCAGTGTTTGCCAGGGACAGGGGGCGGGAGGACGAGACTGACTGTGTGTAAGGAATTTTTCGGAAGATGGAAATGCTCTGTATTTTGATCTTCTGGTTGGTGGTTAGGTTGATTCAGCAAACTGTACACCCACAAAAGGTGAATTTTACTCCTTGTAAATTGTATCTCAGTAAACCTGATTTAAAACAGAGGTCAGTGAACTTACCTGGTAAATTCTGATGATGTAAGCTAAAAATGACAACGTTTTAATTTGAGCAGCAATGAAATCAGCATACAGCTCCTTGTTGTAAAGTTTATGTTGCCTGAGTGAGAAGTGATAGAATTGACAGCATTAGCTCTCAGTTCTTCAGGTGACATCGTATCACCTACAGTGACTGCCAAGCCCGAAAGGCTGCTCTCTACACAGCAGCAGCAGTCAACGTGCCCGCACTTTTATGCAGGTCTAGTGACAGACAGAGGCCTTGAAGGCATACAGCAGGCGGCTCTGCCAGGCCCTTGGCAGCAGCCACACCCTGAACCCCAGCAGTCGATGGGAGACCGGCCTGCCCGCTCCCCAAGGCAGGCACCTATTCGAGCAATGAGAGACCTGCGCCACAGGGCTTCTCGGAGCGGGCCCACCCCGAGATCCCACTCTCGAGTGACTCGGAGCCAGACAGGCCGCAGGTCAAGAGGCAAGTGGTAAGGGTC
The DNA here is from genome assembly GCA_006408675.1 of Madoqua kirkii. Lineage (NCBI taxonomy): Eukaryota > Metazoa > Chordata > Mammalia > Artiodactyla > Bovidae > Madoqua > Madoqua kirkii. The sequence continues at coordinate 918 of SJYC01045779.1, forward strand.
TGAGGAGGAATGCTGTGAAGTCGGAGAACACGCTTTGCTGAGAGGCTTCGTGGGGTCTGGCCCAGTCAGTGATTAAGGGTGATGGGGCAGAAGGGCCTCCTAGCCCTCATGCTAAGAGGAGCAGCAAGAAAGCGGGCTTGACGGCGAGGCGGCCTGCAGCATCTCAGAGCTGGCATCAGGACGGGAAGCCCTAACAACTGTTTCAAATTCACATGACACCAAGGACAGAGGGGGCACATCACCTTCCCAAAACACGGGATGAAAAAATCCATCACTATCAGCATCAAAAACCATTACCATCAGCATCAAAAACCATCACTATCAGCATCAAAATGTAAGTTCAGAAAGCCACAGAGGCATACAAGTCACACCAAGCTTCTATCCAAGCTTCCTGTTCCACAAATGGCGACAGCGAGCACAGTGCCGCTCGGGGTAAAGGGCTACAGCAGTCGGCTACGGCCCTGGCCAAGAAATCTCACCTGGCTTGTGCAGATACCTGAATTGCAATGGTATTCATGATCAGGGGCACAAATTCCGCCACGACATTGTGGATATTCAGTTTGTAGAGCTAAAAGCAAACACATCAGATTCTCATGCTTTTTCACTCTGCTTATAGCGAATAATAGCGAACTAATTTGGCATAGCAAAGACACTGTGAGATTCATTACTCGGCACACGTGTAACATACACATCTATTCACAGAAAAGCAGGTGTGTAAAGTGTCATAAAATGAGAAGCCTTAAACCCCGGAAGCTACTGAAAATACACATACCTGATACATCAACACCACAATGATGGGCAACTCTGCCAACACTTTCAAAGACAGCGATCCTCTGGGAATGATGGAATGCTGGAAGAGACGGATACAGAGGACCGTGGTGGCCACCCTGGCACCTAATACAGTCCCCATCAGTGCCCCACGGCGGAGCACCCCCCGGCCGAAGTAAAGGGAAGGGAAGACACGGACTCATTTCTGTAATTCTCTGTGGTGAAGGAAGCAAAATGCTTTGAAAACAAAGCACAAGAATTATCATTCAATGTAAATGGTTTTATATTTTATAACATCATCACTTGTAGTAAAATCCTCAAGAAAAGGTGTCAAAGAGAGATTCAACTCACTGGAGACATTAAAAAAAATTTTTTTTTTAAAAATCTGTTATGGGCTTCCCTGATAGTTTAGTTGGTAAAGAATCCACCTGCAATGCAGGAAACCCCATTTCAATTAGTGGGCTGGGAAGACCTGCTGGAGGAGGGATAGGCTGCCCACTCCAGTATTCTGGCCTGGAGAATCCCATGGACAGTATAGGCCCTGGGGTCACAAAGAGCAGGATTAGGACATGACTGAGTGACTTTCACTTCACTGTCAAAAGAAAAACTGTAAGAAGTACATGCGTACCTAGTTTTATTCAAAGGTACTTATAAACAGGAAAAATAAATATAAGAAAAAAACAGTCTTTTAATACATGAAATCTCAAATAGGTGAGCAAAATATCAGACTCAAACACACAAATGGACAATGAATGGACAGGAAAAGGGAAGTGGAAAAAGAAACCCAAGGCTGACACACAGAGGTCTCTGATTCAGGAAGAGCAAAGCAATGGAAGCTTTGTTCCTTGTAAACTAAAATGCAGTTTCCTACTTGACCCAGCTCATATTCAAACAGTCTGCAAGACGCTGCAGGAGAACACACTCAGATGACTGTTGTGATCTCATGAAACACAATCACAGCACACACTCAGCACATGCTCCTAAGTGGCCAGCGCTACAGATCCAACACGTGGGCTGCAGAAAGTAACAGTGTTACCGTCACAGAACCCACGGTTATGAACTTTCCTACAGTGAGAAAATGCAAGCGCTGGAGCTGTTACAGTCTAGAACTTCTGTCCCCAGAGCCCACGAGGGCAGGCACTGAACTACAGGTTTATATGTAGTTTAAAGGGACTTCTCTACTGTGGAGGCTAAGGACAGACCAGGGCCCCCTGCAGGGACAGCTGCTCTGATTCCACCATGATCTTGAGTGTCTCTGCATCAGTAGTGAGCAACAGTTCACGTGCACACCTACAGAGCACAATCAGTGAGGCTCTCGTGCACACACACATTTATTTGCTTATTTGAAATGCCTCCTTAATTTTTACGAAAAAAAATCAAAAAGCTTAGGGGTCTAAAAAGTCAAGACCTCAGGCTTCCTCCACCAGGGGCAGAAGAGGTGGGTAAAAGCACAGCTAGGAGCAGAACAAGGAGCCACGTACTGTTCTCGTCTCGCTGTCCTCGCGCTCGGGGTTCACCTTCACAGCGATCGTCGTGATCATTCCAACCATCTCTGGGGGAGGGACGGTGTTCTCGGGGATCACCTGAGGGTTCTCAAAGTAGCGGTTCTACAAAAAAAGAAGAGAAGTCATTCTTCCTAAAGTCAAACACAAGATTCCTCTTAATAAAACAACCCTGACGTGGGGTGGGGGTACGCTCAATGTCCTGCCCATGTATGCCACACCCACCCCACAGTACCAGGAGGCCCCTTTCTTCAGGCCCTGAGGATAATATGGCACAGTCTCCACCTCCGACAACAGACAGCAGACTTGCCCACAGCACTCTCTACCAGCTTCCTGGCTGACGGAGAGGAAAGATGTGCCACGCTACACTGCCACCTCAACGAAGCAGGATGCAACCCAGCTCTCTAGCGATAAGAAACCAGGAGCCAGTCCCTACTGAATTACCTTCCCAGTCTCCTAAATAAGCTCAGACATGGAACAGAAGCAAAGTCCAGGAGACATTTTAAAAAGCCAAGAAGGACCTCACTGGCATCCTTAGTTCTCAGTGGAATTTGGGCTTCATGTTAGAAAAAGACGCTTCGTATGAAAAATAGCTCTTCTTTGATCAAAACAGTAGCTGACACAATGATAACTTGATAACTTAGAAGGCAATATAAGTTTTATACACTACTATTATCATCGACTCAATGGACGTGAATTTGAGCAAACTCCAAGAGACAGCAGAGGACAGAGGAGCCTGGTGGGCTACAGTCCATGGGGTCAAAGAGTCAGACATGACTTAGCAACTGAACTGCAGCAGCAGATTAAAATCCTTAGAAAACAAAAAGTCAATTTTACCACCTGTTAATTTTTTAAAAATTCAAGCTTAAAAAAAACCTTTGCAGTAGAAACTCTGGAACAGACACATTTATGCACAATGATCTTATACTACGGCATTACTGGTGGTAGCAGTGAGCTGAAAAATGGGGGGAACCAGGGAGAAGGTCAGAGTACATGAACACGGCAGAATTATCGGTCGCTCAGAACTCCGACTGCCACAGGGAGAGCCCTGGAGGACACTCCCCTTCCACTCCACACACCTGAACACGGGTGGCCCTGCTCAGAAACAGTTCTTTCACGATACGGAAAAATTTTAATGACACAGAAAAACGCTGCAAGTATACACCACTCCCCCAAAAGCTTCAAGACTGAGTGCAAACCATCTTTACAAAGCACAAAGTGAAACTCGAAACAGCAATGTCAATGGTTGCTTACAAGTAAAAGGATAGTTATGGACAACTTGTTTTCCTTTTTGTAATACAAAACTTCTATTAGAATATACTGCTTTATATAAAAATGCAGTATTTAAACAATGAAACCAAAAGGGCTCCTTTTTTGAAGTGGCTAATTTCTCAATCGCTATCTGGAAGATAGTGAAGGACGGGGGAGCCAGGCATGCAGCAATCCATGGGGCCACAAGCATTGGACACAACTTAGCAACTGAACAGCAACAATTTATCAACCTAGATTTTGGCTAAAGGAAACAGTTCTCATTGTAAAATTAGCACTCCCTCCAATTATTCTTTCAACCCTTTGGAATAAGGAAGGCATAAATATAAATGATAAATTCAAAATGATATAAAAAACAGCATACCACTACTTTTGGAAGCTCCTTATAAATCTGTTTCACAAAATCCAAAAAATGATGAATCTAAAAAAAAAAAGACAATATAAAGATATTTGTAAACAGAAAATGCTTACAGTAAGAAAAATATCAATAGTCTTCATATAGAAGACCTCATGAAACAGGCAAGAAAAATGCCACACTCAAGATACAAGCAGGCAATGAATGTGAACACACAGACCAGAAAAAGAGAGAGAGAGACTGATAAACAGAAAACAAGTGTTCTAATTCAGGGAGAGCAAAGGAATGAACATGAGAATAAACGCAACTTCTCGTCTTTCAAAAACTAGTAACAGCACAAGCTGGCGGGAGTGAGCCGGGCAGACTCCCTTGCACCGAGGTTCAGGCTGCTGAAGCCCTCTGGACCAGTGGGGCAACCCAGCTCAGAGGCGCCAGGACGTGGCACCTGCGGCCCGGGGGTCATGAAATAAAAACTTTGAAATGCCCTGAATATCCAAAACTGCAAAAGATTATTATATACCTATTATAAATCAACTTTACAAAACATTCTTCATGATTGGGAAAACATATACATATAAAGCGAAAGGAAACAATCAGGATGTGATACGTTATCCACAGTAGAATTATAAGACAGACAGACACGTAAGGTGGGAAAAAGAAGGAAGGAAATTCAGACAGAAAAATTCACACAGCAGAAGGAATCTGTCAGTACACTTCATAAATGCCATCAGAATGAACACTTACTTCCTGGGTGATGGGTGGCCTGAACTGTTTGTGTAGTTCAATAATTATTCTTAGACAAATAAGAACGTTTTCTTCATTTTCCGTCTTAAAAAAAAAAGCATTTAGAAGAGTTATATTATTGAGATCTTACTAAAAAGAATAGAGAGTATTTCCTCAGCATTTTTTGCATATACACTCTCCATCAACCCACTTAGATGTGATTTGCAGAAAACTGATAAACTCAGAGAACACAGCTGACCCAGACAGGACGTGTTCGTGACCTCTGCTGGACCATCTGAGGGTAGCCCACCGGCAGGTTCTGCCGGAGTCAACAGATGAGCAACCAGCGAGACACACTACAAACCGAGTCAGACACGTCTCACTGCTTGCAAAGATTGCCAGAAGAATAACAGCTGAGCACCCCACGTGCACTGGACCCTGTGCTAACATGACACGCACCACGGGAGTTGGGGTGTCATCCACATCCTAAGAGAGGCAGCCAGGGCTCAGGGCAAGAGGAATGAGGCCGACGTGACACAGCCAAGGCCTGGGACCAGCGCTGCGCCCGCCCGAGCTCCTCTTCCCAAGGGGCCCAGAGGCGCGACAGAATGCTGAACACGCCAAGACTGAGGACAGCAAGAAAACGGTTCCAGAAGCTAGCTGGGCAGGTACCGCGTGGATCAGCCCAAGAATCTGAGCAACTTCATGACGACCGTGCGCCTACTGTGCCCGACACACAAACACAGAGGCACAAGGCCGGTGGCCCCGAGCTCAGAGGCTGCCAGCCACCACCTGCTATGCCCAGTCAAGGCCCCGGCGACTCCAAGGAAGGTCTTCCCTTAATAATCCTTCTTAGTAATCTGGCTGCCAAAGTGGGAGAACACAGGCAGTTAAGAAAATTTCTACTTGTGAAACAGGATTTTACTCAAAGAGAAACCATTGTTTACAGACAGGATTTTCCTGTAAGAAAATCACTAAAAGCTTTCAAAGTGGCTAAATAAAAAGATTTCTCAAAAGTTACCTCTAAAAAGCGAAACATCACAGACAAAACATTTTTGGTATGAGGACGAAGATGCTCGTTGGTTGGTATTCTATGAATTATTTCCAGAACAAGCTTCCGCAGTTGCTGTTGAAAAGAAACAAAGGTGTAAATACGAAACCCTGCCAAGAGTTCCAAGAGCACATCTTGCATCCCACCAGCGCCACCCACGCCTGCACCCGGCGCGGGGAGCCACCAGGCTACAAGCTGGAGCCCGTTTTACAGACAGTCCGGCAAATCATTTAAATATAACCCAAAGCATGTACTACAAACTGGCGTTTTCCGTATTTCTGTAGCTGTGTACCAAGTCAAGTCAGCCAAATGTTCTTTCACACCTCGTCACCATTGCCGCAGAAGGACACGTGAGTGAGTGCAGCGGGTGTGGATTTAAGACAAAAGAGCGGAACACCAAGGACACTTCACTGGCCATCTCCCTGCATGATCTCAGCTCAGCTCCTGGGACGAGCTGTCCAGTTACCTTGGACAGAACCGCTAATCGTATCGCAGGCTGGGCCAAGCTTTCATGATTTTTATCTACAGAACTAAGAAGCTCAACGGAGCTCAGAGGGACATCTCGAGCTGCCACCACACAAGAATGTTTCATTTCGCAATTCACTTTCACTGGTGCTGTGCTAATTTTTAAAATTCTTTTTTAAGAGATACAAGCTGAAACATTTATAGAAAACAAAAGAAAAGATGACGGGGCAGTTTTTAAATCATCAAGGTCAAAGTGTGTGGGGGAGATGCAAAGAGGAGGCGGGGGTACAGATAAACCCGCGCAGAGCCACAGGAACTGAAGATAGTGTGAGGCTCGAGCTGGGCACCAGGCGTGCGGGGGTCGTGAATTCTCCCCCCACTTGTATATACGGGTGAACTCGGCTACAACACGCAGCCGGAACAGCTTACCTGGGCTGGTTTCTCCTGAAGAAACTGAACTTCTCCATCTTGAAGAAACGTAAGGAACCGAGGGATGATATGCTCGAGGAATGTGGAATACTGAGGAGAGGAGGTCACATTCTAATCATGCAGAAAGAAAAGAAAACCCCCGTTAAGGTCTGCGTACGTTTAATTCCACTGCAAATTCACAGGTCACCGTCATCTCAAGAAACATTCTGGGAGAGCTGCTAGCAATTTTTAAAACTTTCAGATGCTTTAATGATGACATCATTTGAAGTTAAGTTGACTGCTGCTTCTGAAATCCACTTCAAGAAAACTAAATGCCAACGCTTACTGCTCAGCCTAGAAAAGCGGATGCCGTGGAGAAGGTTCACTTTGGAGCCTGCCGGGGCTGACTCTACCACCGTCTAGTCGGACACGACTGAGCGACTAAACTGAACTGAAGGAGACTTGATCCGAGTCTCTTCATCTGGAGATGAGGGGCCTGACCACACTAAAATCTAAAACTCGAGCTCATCAGTTAGGTTGATATGAGTTAGATGAACATCGTGTTAAAAGCAAACTAGGAAATGAAACTGCGGTCTGGAGACAGTGAAGTCAGATGGCGACCAGGCAGGGTCCGGCCCCACTCAGCAAGTCTAAGCCTGGGACAAGCAGCTGACCTCCTGGGCCTCAGTGTCCCCACCTGCGAAGAGGCTACCGTCTCCTGCCTTATGGAACCACGTGAGGCGTACACCAGCTGATGCGCGTAAAGCTTTCCGCGCTGCCTACGGTAAATGCTCAGTGTCCCTTCATTATTATTTACAGCTCCCCTGTGCTTCACAAACACTGTGCCTTTTACTCTTTCTCACTCAGTCCTCACCATGACTCCCTAAGTATTTTGTCCATTTAACAGATTAAAAAAAAAACAAAGCTCAGACCTTGCTGACTGTCAGAGTCACAAAGCTTTGGAAAGTGGATTCCACTTACATCTTAACACCCAAATGCTCGTGCCTCTTCCCCTTGAAGGCCTCACCTGCACATTCAACACACGCTCGTATCACGTGCTCAACGGGGATAAAATGAGGAAGAAGGTAGGTAGAGTTCATGTCCTTGGAGTCGGGGGAGGCAGCAGTGTGGTGGAGACAGGTAACCAAGAAACGATCTGATAGCACGAATTATGATGGGGGAAGCACTGGGCTGGCATCTAAGGGAACCTAACAGTGAGGCCTAACTAACTGCATGGAGCCAGCGGCACAGAACACCCTCCGAAGAAGGGATGCGGCTATGAAACCTAAGAGGCCAGCAGGGCTCAGCCACGGGACAGAGCGGGAAAGGGTCTAAGACAGCACACGCGAAGGCACAATCGAGGAGAACTTTTCAAAGTTCCCACGTGGCGGGGACGGCTGTACACGAGGGAGGCACTGTGCTTTTCCTATCGTGAGTCCAAGAAGCCCATGGGCTGCAGCTGATGTGTCTGGCGCTGCAGACACTGATATGGGAGAGGACACAGGTCCATGTTGTCTGCTGCCCGAGGAATCTACGAAGGAGGAAATAGAGGCAAAACCCAGAAAACTGTGTTTCGCCATAAAACAAGGACAGAGCCGCCGTTCCTGGAATACACACCCGAGCGCTGGTCTCCAAGGGCCAACTTCAACTGCAGGGGCTCTGAGCCCGCAGCACGCTGGGCAAGGGGGCACCCCAAGGGGGCACCCCCAGGAGCTGGCAGCCCCTCCACCAGCAGTCTGCGAATCCATGGGAGACAAGAACTGTGCTTGTCACTTCTCACCCCCAGCATCTAACTTTTATGAAACACACCCATTCAAGGATTCAAGGAAAAGAGGGTAAGAGTCAAGCTGGAACATTATCGAGGTTATCAAGAAAGCCAGGTCATCTGCTCGTCAGCCCACAGCATCCAGATTCCACAGCCTTCAGAGCACCCTGAGTGTCACATTTCTCCCACAGGACAGACGCAACAGGTTGCTCAGTTATGCCAGGATTTCAGCTTAGCCCACAGCTCTTCAATCCACAGGAATGTCCTCCACGATCTCTACCTTGAACGTTTCTCTATTTTCTGTTAGGAGAGACGGCCCCTGTGATACTTACTTTGCTTGGAATCCTACCCCTAAGTGGTTAATGAAATGAATTTCTAAGATTCCTCAAACTCTTGCGAAGTCTTCATTTCACTCATTTCACTTAAATATTTAGTTCTGGGATAGGAGAGGTGGTAATTTAGAATTACTTTCTGAGGGTCAGTCCGAGTGTTTCATTCTTCGAAGGACTCGGTCATCTGAATTTCATTTAAGCTAAATGTCTATCAGATAGATTTCGAAAGGCATTACTTGGAAAAGCCCCAGGTGCTTTTCATTCTGCTAATTTAATCGATGCCTCTGAGACCAAAGTGGGAACGGACTTGCTGACTGCCAGACTCTTGCCAACAGGAGAGGAAGGGATGCGACACTTCCCTGGAAGAGCCCCCTGCGCCATGAGGCCCGGCCCGCCTGCCACTCCTGCAGCATCGCAGGCGGCGCCGTGATCTCGCCTCTCAGGCAGACCTCGGAGGGCTGTGGTTCCGTCCACAGAACGCAGGCCTTCCCTGTTCCACTCCCACCTCTTTTTGCAGTGGTTTTTTTTTTTAACACTTTGCACTAATAATGGACAAGAAAGCCCTTTCATTCAATCTCTATCTCAGGATTTTTTTTTCCACCTCAGTACAAGGCAACAAGTTCTTAAAAACATCTATTTAACACAGAACAAAGCCAAACAATTCCCCTACCAAAGAAAAATGCCATCCATTACTATAGATAGTAAGGTATTGGATTCAATCCCACTAACATTCATCTCATGTTTAGTGATTCAAATGACAGAGGCTAGAAAACATTTTGTTCTTAATAATCACATTAGCTCTGTGAGAAAGGTTTTACCATGCCCACATTAAAGCCAAGAAAGTGACTTTCTCTTTGGCCCGTGAGACTGACTGGCACCAGACTAACCGTCAAGCTGGACAAAATACAGGTAACAGTGTTGGGGCTGGGCCAGAGGCGGAGCAAGGCTGTGGTCTCCAGAGGAGGGGGAACTCATCGGCTGCACCCCACCTCGACTCTCTGCCTGGGTCCCGTTTCCCGACTGGGCTCAGGAGGCCGGAGCCCAGGGTAAACACCGTGGTCCTGCTGAGCTCAGGAGCAAACCCCGAGTCTGCAGCAGCCCAAGTGGCTGGAACCTGCAGGGCAAAGCCCCAGAGGAGGAGGAACCACAGAACGGGGTGTGGATGGTCTCCCCGGAGTTCTGGACAGAGCACTGGGCTGTGCTTCTGGCGAGGAAAGGGAAGACTGCCCGAGGCTTGCCAGGCAGTGGGGGCCTGAGGACTGATGAAGAGAGAGACGTCAGGGGTCTCGCAGTGTTAGAGGACACTGAGGGTCCAGCCTCGACACAGTGCAAAGACCTTAACACCTGGAGACACTTCAGACACTCAGCTGATGAAGGACCACGCCCCCGAGGGAGGCCTAGTTTAGCCCCAACCCACAGAGTCTAAAATCAATCTCCAGTGAGAGCCACACCGAGAGGGGTTTGGAGGTTGAAGCCTACCAAGTCAGAGGGACTTGGGAAACCTCCTGGCCTTTCCACAGACCCTCTCGAGCACAGCGTAAAACCAAACCTCCACAAGCTCAGTGAGATCAGCCAGCACCTGCACTGCTGACCACAGTGCAAATATCAGCTCTTCAAAGGGAGGTGACAGAACCGGGGGCCCTTACATTTCACACACAGTGTCTGGTCTACAATCAGACCTACCAGACACGCAAGGAGGCAAGGTAACGTGACCCAGAGTCAACAGAAATCCATCTTGATACAGCCCCGATTTTATATTTAGCAGAGACTTCAAAGCAGTTACTATAATAAATACGTTCAAAGTATAAAAGGAAAATATGGTCTCAATAAATGAAAATGAAGACTCTCTGCAGAGAAGTGACATCTAAAGAACCAAATGGAAACTACAGAAAGTACAGTGACTAAAATTTTAGAATTAAAAAAATACAAATAAACTGAAATTTTAAAAGAGCATCACAGAGACTGGAGATGACAGAGAAACAGCCACTGAACCTGACAGATCAGAGAACAAAGAGGGAAAAGATGGAAGAGAAACGAATAGAATCTGAGCGACCTATGTAAAATATAAGACTGTAGAATGTAAGACCCAGAAGACAGAAACCGAGTCTCAGAGAAGTTACAGACCGGAGAGCCAAAACTGAAAGCTAGCACTCATTCCGCGCAGTAACATTCCGTCCATTACCTAACGTAGCAAATCTACGACAGGAGTCTGAGTGTATTCTGAAAGCACACGCCTAGGAGAGGTATACGGTATTTGAGAAGTGAAAAAAAGGCCATATACCTAAACAAAACAACATTCCTCCACACTGTTTGGGGCTCACTTTCAGTAGTGTGAAGACAGTGGACAACGCTGTACAGATTTCCAAATTTCAATCTTGAAATACAACTCATCACATTAACAAAGAATAGAACTGTTAGGTGACTAGTGAAAAGGCTAACAAGGGAACTGTAGGAAAGCACATTTATTTATCTCAAAATAAAAGGTATAAAAATATAAAGCTCATACCTCGAAATTTTCACTAACTTCCTGCATCATTTTTAACTTTGTTTCATCAGCTGTAAATAACAAAACAGATGGTCAGGTAATTGAAATTATGTTAAGGGTGTTCCTAAAAATTACTGGATCTAATAATATAAGAGAAGCAATCAGATCTTATCAGTTTGACTGTCATGGTCCAAAAGCAGGCACGTAACTAGTTCCCTATAACCAGTCGCACGCATTCGTACCCCAGACACACGTGTGCACGCACAGACAAGGATATACACACACACACACACACGTGCCTCTTTGGAGCTCCAGCCAGTAATGCTCATCACTTCGCTTCTTCACAAGGCAGAGAATGGGGAAGTTAGGATAAAAGTTAACATCACTACTTATCTCAGTGTGGGCATCATCTAAACAGATGATGGGGTCACATCAACACATTTCTTAATGACAAAAAGATCAACTCACGTGTGTTTACATCCGTGAGAGCTGCCACAAACTGAAGATATTTTTTCATCAGAGTGGTTTGGTCAACCACTGTGGCCCCTTGTGTTGCAACAAATGCCATTTTTCTTTTGAGTTAGTTTGTTTCTCAAGAGAAGAGTATCATGTCCAGGAGTTCACCCAGCCTACGAAAAGAAGCACATGATTAGCTAACTTACTGACAGCATAAATTCTCTAGGAAAATCTTATCTAAATGCCTGTGTTAATCTAAATACTTTGCCATTAATTCAGAAAACTACATGACTCCCTCTGCTTTTTTTGGCAAGTAAAAGTTACTAAGTCCATTCTATTCATTTCTAAACACGACTTTTATACACAGATGCTTTTCTTTCCTAGAGTATGTCCATCTTTTCCTAGGCGAGGGGTCAGCAAACTCTCTGTGGGGTAGCAAATTCTCTGTAAAGAGCCAGATAGTAAATATTTTGGATTCTGTGGTCTGTCACAACTCCTGAGCTCTGCTATAGCCACAAAACAGCCATAGACAACTTGCAAATAAATGAGCATGTAATTCATAAACCTTTGACTTATGGACATTGAAACCTGAATTTCACTTGAAACATTATTCTTTTGATGCCCCTCCAACTATTGAAAAAAAAACAAAACTGTAAAAACCATTTTCAGTTTCTATGCTGCATAAAAGTGGCCACCAGGCTGGACGCGGTCGGCTGACTGTGGTTGGACCCTCTTTGCATTGGGTGACCCCAACTTCACTGTGCAGTAAAATCAGCAGGTACCAAAGATGGACTCCCAAGAACCAGGCAGAGAGGAGCCCTGGGAAGCTGTCAACTTTGTTCCCACCCAGGCACTCAGGCAGCACTGGGATGAATGCACAGGTGCCTCCAAAAAGCATCTCAGTGAGTTGGAAACAGGTGTGGATGACCACACTTTGAGCACTGCCACTCCAGGTGCAAAACCAGGAGACCTGGTTCCTGTACTAAGGGCCCTACTAAGAGAACCTGGTCCACCTGCTCTTTTCATTCTCCCTGCGTGAATACCCAGCTCGTTTCACTCTGCACGAAGGCGCCGTTTACGGGGGCCCTTACATTTCACACACAGTGTCTGGTCTACAATCAGACCTACCAGACACGCAAGGAGGCAAGGTAACGTGACCCAGAGTCAACAGAAATCCATCTTGATACAGCCCCGATTTTATATTTAGCAGAGACTTCAAAGCAGTTACTATAATAAATACGTTCAAAGTATAAAAGGAAAATATGGTCTCAATAAATGAAAATGAAGACTCTCTGCAGAGAAGTGACATCTAAAGAACCAAATGGAAACTACAGAAAGTACAGTGACTAAAATTTTAGAATTAAAAAAATACAAATAAACTGAAATTTTAAAAGAGCATCACAGAGACTGGAGATGACAGAGAAACAGCCACTGAACCTCACAGATCAGAGAACAAAGAGGGAAAAGATGGAAGAGAAACGAATAGAATCTGAGCGACCTATGTAAAATATAAGACTGTAGAATGTAAGACCCAGAAGACAGAAACCGAGTCTCAGAGAAGTTACAGACCGGAGAGCCAAAACTGAAAGCTAGCACTCATTCCGCGCAGTAACATTCCGTCCATTACCTAACGTAGCAAATCTACGACAGGAGTCTGAGTGTATTCTGAAAGCACACGCCTAGGAGAGGTATACGGTATTTGAGAAGTGAAAAAAAGGCCATATACCTAAACAAAACAACATTCCTCCACACTGTTTGGGGCTCACTTTCAGTAGTGTGAAGACAGTGGACAACGCTGTACAGATTTCCAAATTTCAATCTTGAAATACAACTCATCACATTAACAAAGAATAGAACTGTTAGGTGACTAGTGAAAAGGCTAACAAGGGAACTGTAGGAAAGCACATTTATTTATCTCAAAATGAAAAGGTATAAAAATATAAAGCTCATACCTCGAAATTTTCACTAACTTCCTGCATCATTTTTAACTTTGTTTCATCAGCTGTAAATAACAAAACAGATGGTCAGGTAATTGAAATTATGTTAAGGGTGTTCCTAAAAATTACTGGATCTAATAATATAAGAGAAGCAATCAGATCTTATCAGTTTGACTGTCATGGTCCAAAAGCAGGCACGTAACTAGTTCCCTATAACCAGTCGCACGCATTCGTACCCCAGACACACATGTGCACGCACAGACAAGGATACACACACACACACACACACACACGTGCCTCTTTGGAGCTCCAGCCAGTAATGCTCATCACTTTGCTTCTTCACAAGGCAGAGAATGGGGAAGTTAGGATAAAAGTTAACATCACTACTTATCTCAGTGTGGGCATCATCTAAACAGATGATGGGGTCACATCAACACATTTCTTAATGACAAAAAGATCAACTCACGTGTGTTTACATCCGTGAGAGCTGCCACAAACTGAAGATATTTTTTCATCAGAGTGGTTTGGTCAACCACTGTGGCCCCTTGTGTTGCAACAAATGCCATTTTTCTTTTGAGTTAGTTTGTTTCTCAAGAGAAGAGTATCATGTCCAGGAGTTCACCCAGCCTACGAAAAGAAGCACATGATTAGCTAACTTACTGACAGCATAAATTCTCTAGGAAAATCTTATCTAAATGCCTGTGTTAATCTAAATACTTTGCCATTAATTCAGAAAACTACATGACTCCCTCTGCTTTTTTTGGCAAGTAAAAGTTACTAAGTCCATTCTATTCATTTCTAAACACGACTTTTATACACAGATGCTTTTCTTTCCTAGAGTATGTCCATCTTTTCCTAGGCGAGGGGTCAGCAAACTCTCTGTGGGGTAGCAATTCTCTGTAAAGAGCCAGATAGTAAATATTTTGGATTCTGTGGTCTGTCACAACTCCTGAGCTCTGCTATAGCCACAAAACAGCCATAGACAACTTGCAAATAAATGAGCATGTAATTCATAAACCTTTGACTTATGGACATTGAAACCTGAATTTCACTTGAAACATTATTCTTTTGATGCCCCTCCAACTATTGAAAAAAAAACAAAACTGTAAAAACCATTTTCAGTTTCTATGCTGCATAAAAGTGGCCACCAGGCTGGACGCGGTCGGCTGACTGTGGTTGGACCCTCTTTGCATTGGGTGACCCCAACTTCACTGTGCAGTAAAATCAGCAGGTACCAAAGATGGACTCCCAAGAACCAGGCAGAGAGGAGCCCTGGGAAGCTGTCAACTTTGTTCCCACCCAGGCACTCAGGCAACACTACTGGGATGAATGCACAGGTGCCTCCAAAAAGCATCTCAGTGAGTTGGAAACAGGTGTGGATGACCACACTTTGAGCACTGCCACTCCAGGTGCAAAACCAGGAGACCTGGTTCCTGTACTAAGGGCCCTACTAAGAGAACCTGGTCCACCTGCTCTTTTCATTCTCCCTGCGTGAATACCCAGCTCGTTTCACTCTGCACGAAGGCGCCGTTTCAGGACGCGATTTTCTTTCTTCCTTCGACAAAAACACCACGAACTCCTCTGCAGGCCCTTCCACGGCCCCGCCTCCCGGCTTACGCTCCCCTGAAGCTCCCACTTCTGCGCCCCACGAGCGATGGGGACCATCCCCCCGCCCTCGGAGACCGAGAGAGAGCCCCTTCCGGCCCGCCGGCTCCAGGCAGGAGAAGGCACGAATCGGAACCAACTGGAGCGGATCCCGCCGGCCGCGCTGGACGAGACCCGACTTCGGGCTTCCTCACCTCCCCACCCCGAACCCCACCCCAGGGGGGGACCCGAGACTCGGGGTCACGGCCTCCCCTTGCCCAAGAAACTTCGGGGAGCTGGGGGGGGGGAACGTGCCCAACTTTTTAAAAGGCTCGAATCCTCCCCACCCTCTTCACCGAAGGCATCAAACTCTCCCATTTCCCGGGACCCTGAGGGGCCAGGCTCGCTCTCTGCCCGCTCCGGAGTTGGGGGGCGCCCCTGAAGCGAAAGCCTCCCATCCCCGCCTTGAGGGTCGGAGAGCAGCTCCAAGAGCCGGAGGCCGAGGGTCCGAGCCTGGCCTGGGTCCCGCCGCCGCGTCCCGGCCCACGTTCGGGGCTGGGGGTCGGGGTGGGGCTGTTTCGGGGTGTGGGGGGAGCCTCCCGAGCCGCCGCCGCCGCGCCCGCTGGCGACAAACGGCCCCGCCCCGCCGGGCCAGAAGGGGCGCTGTCGACGCCGCTACCTTCGCTCCGTGCGCCCGGCCGGGCCGAGCCAGGCGCCTGCGTGCAGGCCGAGAGGGGCCCGGCCGCCCCGGGGGTACAAGGGGGACACGGGGGCTCCCAGGCCCGCCCTCCTATCGCCCGGCCTCAAACGGCCCGCGGCTCGGCTCCGTGGGTCGCCGTCCCCGGACGCCCGGTGCCCGCCTCCCAGCGCCGGGCTACGGCGGGCGCCGAGGGCCAATCCCGCGCCGCTCGCCCTCCGCCGGCCCGCGCTCTGCCCGCCCCGCTCCCCCGCCGGCCGCGCCGCCCGGCCTGAGCCCCGGCCTGGCGGGTGGGCGGTGCGGGGGCCTCCAAGGGGGCCCGGAGCCGCTCTCCGTCGCTCCGCGGGCAGCCGCGCCCGCAGAGGCCTCCTCACGCCCGGGCCCCGCCGGAGCCGCCGCCGCGCGCGCGCGCCTCCCGGGGCAGTTCCGCAGCCCTCTGGCGCGGCCCCGCCCTGGTCCCCGCACCTACCCCGACCTCGGCGGCCGGCCGCCCGCAGCCCCAGCCCGCAGAAGGCCCCGGCCGAGCCCCCGTCTCCGTCGCGGCGCGCGGCGCGCAGTCCCGCCCCCGCTTAAAGCCGCCGCGCCGGCCGCCCGAGGACTAGGCCCAGGCGCACCGCCCTCCAGTGGGTGCGGCCTGGGCGGGCGGCGGGAGCGGGGAGGGGCGTCACGCCCGGGTGGGCTCGGCCGGGCGCTGCAGAGCCTCTGTCCGCTGGGGCGGGGCTGCCGGCCCGGGAGGGAGGGGCAGGCAGGTGACCGGCGGCTCTGGGCTCTTTCTGCCCCGAATGTCCTCTCCGGGGACAGGCAGCTGGGGAGGAGGGACGCTTGCGGGGGGCGCTGCAGCGGGTGCGGTGGGGGCACCCTTAGCAGGCGGCGGACGGGCCCGGGAGAGGCCACCCCCAACGTGGCAGGCTGGGCGGGGTTTTCTCCTTCCCCGGCGTCCTGGGGGTCCTGAGTCCGGGGAAGGAGAGGAGGTAAGGAGGGTCTTTGGGAAGGACGAAGGCTGCAGACGGATGGAAACCCTGGAAGCATAGGGCAGCCCAGGTGTTCTGCCTGGAGGTGGCCGGCCTGGTAGGTTGCTGCAGCTCCATCACCCTGAGGCTTAGACCTCAGACGAGGCCGAGGCCTTCGAGCATAGCGATGATGACAGGGAGTGAAGGCCCTGATGCCCTGCCGCCCTGCCGTGGGCTGGACCTAAAGGTCCTGGAAGAGAAACGTACCGTCGGATCTCACCTATAGACTCCCATCTTTGAGAGTGGCTGAATGATGAGCTATTCCTGGAAACGTGTGGTTAGCGTGTTAGATGGACAGAGCGCCAAGTGATGACCTGACCGACCTCCACCTGCTCCATGACCTGGCTCCACCTCCTTTCCTTGACAGTACTTCCCCCTGACCCCCAAACCCCCCATCATCATTAACTCACCAAAATCTTTGTGTTCCCTTCTCAGATGGATACATTTCACACCTGGTAATAAACAGAGCTTGCAATTCCTGCAAGATATCCTGTTCAGAGACATGCTTCTTGCTTTTGTTTAATGTTGCCTCTCAAGAACAAGCCTCAGCTGAAGCGCCTGGGATTGTAAATAGAGCATTGGTACTTAGTGCCAGTTATTTCTGCTCCAGGAGATATAAAGTAAGTTAGAACACTCCTTCCCCCATGAAAGAAGTTGCCCACTTGCAAGCAAAATCCTCTCTGCTCCTACCACCACCACCCCCAAAAGGTAGGAGGTCCAAAGTTGGGGAAAGTCGAAAAATCTAAGGGCTAGAACCAGTGTGCTAACCAAGGTCATTTAATATTGTTTGAAGGGGGTGGGGTGGGGTAAATCAAGAAAGAAGCAGCTGTAGACAAATCCTTTGATAAGTTTCAATTTAATTGCATGTGATAAAGACCTAGCGTTAGGTCAGTGATAAACTGGAGAAATTCCTACACTTTCCCATGGCCTTAGCTTCTCCTTTAAAAGCACCCATCATGCTGCTATGATTTTTGCCTGCTTTCTTGTCTGTCTCCTGAATTAGCAGTTGGGGACAGTGTCAACTTCATCATAAATTATATCATACCCCTCCTCTGCTTAAAACCCTCCAAAGGATAACCGTTTCAGCTTATCCTCAGCCCCTGGCCCTGTGCACCTTCCAACCTTATTCTTCATGTTCCAGCCACAGTGGCCTTGCTGTGCATCCTGCCCACCTAGGACCTTGGCAGCTGATTCTTCTGCCTGGAATATTCTTCCCTCAAAGACATAAAGCAGGCTGCTTGTCATCCTTGATGAACTCCAATGTCATCTCCTCAGAGAGGCCTTTCTTAAGGCCCAATAAGAAAACCATCACCTCCCCCCGCCCCCCGCATCTCTCATTATACTGGAACTTTCCTTAGAATCTGAAACTTCTTGTTTACTCATTTATCACCTGTTTTTCCCTCCTAGACGGAAAGCTCCCTTCCTGTTTTTCTTTACCAATGTATTCCTGTTGCACATTGGATGTTGTCTTAGTCTTCTTAAGCTGCCTCTACAAACTATCACAGACTGGGTGGCTTACCCAACAGAACTTTATTTCTCATAGTTCTGGCAACTGGGAAGTTCAAGATCAAGGTGCCACCAAGGCAGATTTCATTCTGAGGCCTCTTCTCTTGGCTTGTGGTGGCATCATCTCACTGTGTGCTCTCTCAAGAGATCAGTCTCTGGTATTTGTTCCTCTTATGAGGATACTGATCATACTGGATTAGGCCCCCACCCTTATGACCGCATTTAGCCTTAATTGCTTCTTTAAAGGTGCTGTCTCCAAATACAGTCACTTTGGGGGCTATGCCTTGACATATGAATTTCTCAAGGGATACAATTCAGTGCATAATAAAATGTATAAATTTGTACCCTGTGTGAACCCGTAGGGCAGGATCAGCTAGGACACTACAGAGAATACAGGGAGCCCCAAAATATTCAGTCAGGTGGGCACGAGCAGTCTTCAGAAGCGGCCCCTGCATGGAGTGGTCAGGGCCTCAGCCTGACTTTTTGAGAGTCACCGAGAAGCCACTCTTTCTCTCTCTCCTTCCCTGATTACCTTTGCCTCACCTGTTGGGCTGGCCCTAAGGGTTCCACCCCTATGAATAACCTTTCCCCCTGATGAATCAATAAATCCTCCCTAGGTCTCGTGTGAGTTTCAACAGGGTGACTGAGTGTCCTGAGGTCAAAAATTTCCAACAGAAATCTGGCAGAGAGGAGGTCTAGGGCTGGAATCATGGTGAATTCAACAAAGAGATCACCCTGAACTCCCTTTTGCCCCCTCCACACTACCATAGGATTTAACCCCAAAAGCCTCTCCAGAGCCGATCTGGGGTGACCGTTATCAGATCAGGGGCCCCCACTTCCACAGTTACATTTCCAATGAAGGACAGTGAGGATTTGTGGTAGGAAGTTGA
Organism: Madoqua kirkii; assembly: GCA_006408675.1. Taxonomy (NCBI): domain Eukaryota; kingdom Metazoa; phylum Chordata; class Mammalia; order Artiodactyla; family Bovidae; genus Madoqua; species Madoqua kirkii. Next base: position 20,121 of record SJYC01045779.1, read on the forward strand.
ACACCATGGCTGCCGCCCTTCTGTCACCAAGTGAAAGAAAGTGAAAGTGAGGTTGCTCAGTCGTGTCTGACTCTTTGGGGCCCTGTGGACTGTAGCCCAACCCTGTGGGCTGCCATTTCCTTCTCCAGGGGATCTTCCCGACCCAGGGATCGAACCCAGGTCTCCCGCATTGCAGGCAGACGCTTTAACCTCTGAGCCACCAGGGAAGTCTGTTACCAAATGGAAGTCTAATTATACTATTTGGCTAGGGCCAACAGACCCAAACACCTGCTCTAGAAAAATTTTCAGCAACAAGAATGTACCTCAAGACAGGTGCCGGGGGCGCCCTTGGTGGCCCAATGGTTAAGAATCTGCCTTGCAGTGCAGGGGACGTGGGTTCCATCCCTGGTCCAGGAAGATCCCACATGCCTGGGGCAACTGAGCCCACGTGCCACCACTTCTGAGCCTGCCTGCTGTAACCACGGAAGCCCGCGCACCTAGAGCCCGGGCTGTGCCGGCAGAGAGGCGCCGCGGCCAGAAGCCTGTGCAGCTCGCCACAGCTAGAGAGAAGGCCACGCAGCCGCGAAGACCCAGCGCAGCCCAAATCAAGAAAGAAATACCAAACTAACACTTCAAAAGAGGCAGGTGCTCTGAGAGCCCAGAAGAAGGAAGGCTTCCGGCGGAGGTGATACGCGTGAGAAATTAGACAAGGAACTCAGATCAGCATCAGCTTCAGGTGGCCTCCCCAGGTGCCTTCTGCGACTCCGGCTGCTGTAAAGTTGCCCAATGTAATGTTACACATTTTTAAAAGTAATAAATGTTGTTATTCTTTTTATAGTTAGTAAATTTTTTTTAAGAACATATTTGTCAGTTTAATTTTTTTAATTAAAAAGACAACATGTATTTGGCTACACCACGGCATGTGGGTTCTTTAGTTGCAGCATGCAAACCCTTCGTTGAGGCCTGTGGAATCTAGTTCCGGGATCAGGGGTCAAACCCGGGCCTCCGGAGCTTGGAGTTTTAGCCATTGGCCCACCAAGGAAGTTCTACAGTTGGTACATTTTAAAAGCCACTAACAGCCAGACTCTTTGAGAGTCCCTTGGACTGCAAGGAGATCCAGCCAGTCCATTCTAAAAGGGATCAGCCCTTGGTGTTCTTTGCAAGGAAGGATGCTAAAACTGAAACTCCAGTACTTTGGCCACCTCAGGTGAAGAGTTGACTCTTTGGAAAAGACTCTGATACTGGGAGGGACTAGGGGCAGGAGGAGAAAGGGACGACAGAGGATGAGATGGCTGGATGGCATCAGCCACTTGATGGACGTGAGTCTGAGTGAACTCCGGGAGTTGGTGATGGACAGGGAGGCCTGGCATGCTGCGATTCATGGGGTCGCAGAGAGTTGGACACAACTGATCGACTGAACTGAAGTGACTGAACAGCCAGACTTTTGAATCATGTGAAATAGTTAAATATTGGAAACAATTTATAACCTTAACATATTCTTTTCTTCTCAAGCATGATGCTCTTCTCAATTCCTGATGGAAAAGCAGAAGTCTCCCAGTTCCTTAAGCCGTTCTCACGATGACAACCAGCACTGACTGGACCCTTAACTGTGTCCAAGTTCAGACTTACTCTGTGGCTCAGTGGTGAAGAACCCACCTGCCAGCGCAGGAGAGGAAGGTGAGATCTCTGGGACGGGAGGACCCTCTGGAGAAGGAAATGGCAACCCGGTCCAGTGTTTTTGCCTGGGAAACCCCAACCCACTCCAGTGTTTTTGCCTGGGAAATCCCACTGGCGGAGGACCCAGGTGCGCTATAGAGTCACATGTGACTTGGCAACTAAACAGGTCTAAGCGCTGTTCTATGTGTTCGCTCATTTTACCCTTACTGCAGTCTCATGGGGTGTTATTTTTCTTATTTTAAAGAAAACTGAATTGAGGCGCCATGACGGTTATGTGACTTTCTCAAGGTCACAGAGCTCTCCGGGAGAATGCAAAGTCTGCTGGCATTTGTCCCCGCAACGGTGACTGACGCCATCAGTGAGTGACGTCTGTCTAGCACTTTTAACTTCCTGAAGGGGACTCACTCAAACCTGTCCCCCCCACCCCCTGGGGACCCCGAAGCTACTCCCTCCTCCCACCCAACTCCCTCTCTCTGGGTGGGCTCTTCTGCCAAGGATGAGGGAGAGGCCCAGCTGGGACCAGGATTCAGGCTGCGGGTGTCCAGCCTTTAAGGTCAGCCAGACTGGCTGCCTTCTAGCAGAAAAGACACGCTCTGTGCCTGTTAAGGCCGATGGAAGCGCCTGCTTGGGCCAAGCAGTGTCCAAGGAGCGACCTGGTCTCTTCTCATCGCGGTTGTCTTGAGCTTCGCAAGGCCTCTGACAGCGCTGTGGGCCAGGGACATGAGCCTCATTTTGCAGCAGGTGCAGAGACGGTAACCAGAGGAAGGGCATCGGTGCCAACGCCTGCGCCCAGGCCCCTGCGCTCGGGTCCTTCCCTCTGGAGGGACACAGGAGCTCCCGGGTCCACCGCCCAGCGCCGGGCACACGGTGGCTCCTCAGCGTTTCTTGAACGGAGGGCAGCATCTCCAAGCCGTGTGCATCATGAGCGAAGGCACCTGGAGAAAGAGCCCGAAGGGCCCTTCTCGAGGCTTCGCAGCGTCGCGCGGGCCTCTGGGGACGCTGAGTCAGAGTCGCCGGGCGCGGGCACGGACGCGGGGAGGGGAGGGGGCGCCGACTGGAGGAGCGGGCACCGGGGAGGGGGGGGATCCCGGGGAGAGGAGGGGCGCGGCGACGGGAGGGAGGAAGGGGCGCAGATTGGAGGAGCTGGGGCCGGGGCGAGCCGGGAGGATCGCGGAGAGAGGCGGGCGCAGCGGGGCCGGGGAGGGGGCGCGACGCGGCTGACGTGGGCCGGGGTCGGCGCGGCGGGCCGTGGGCGTCGGCGACGCGCAGAGACTCCGCGATCCGAGGCGAGAACGAGCCGGCGCCGCGCCGCACCTCCCCGCACCGCCCGCGCCGCGCCCCCACCGGCGGCCGCCGCCGCAGTCGAGTGCAGCCGCGTCCGCTCGCGTTCCCGCGGCTCCCGGCGCCGCCATGGCCCCGGCGCTCTGGCCGCGCCCCGGCCGCATCCTCTGGCTAGCCTGCCTCCTGCCCTGGGCCCCGGCTAGGGTGGCCGCAGGTAAGGCGCCGCGCCGGGGGCCACGCCGGGAGCCGGGGCTGCGGAGGTGGCGCCCTGCGCTCACCTCCCTCCTCTCCCGGGGCCGCGCAATGAGGGGAGCACGGCCCGACGGGCCTGTCCCTCCACCCCTGTCCCCTGAAGTCGCCGGCACTTGGGGGGCTCCCCGCACCCCTCGCTTCTGCAGCCCCCTCCGGATCGGCCCTGCCCTAGGAACGGCGCGGTGGCCAGGGCCTGCATCCCGGAGCCTGGGAACCTCGAAGCCGCTGGAGGTGGGGGAGGTGCTGCGGGGGGACCAGGATGCTGGGGTCAGTCGTCGCTCCACAGACCCCAGGGAGCGCGCGCGGCCAGATTGCCTCCAAATGGTGCCTTGTTGAGAGAGGCGTGCGCCCAGCTCCTTTCTTGGGGTGGTGGCTGGGGGCGGGGGGATGCGATTTTCAGAGCCGGGGAAGCCAGCCTGCCATTTCGTCTCTAGGAATGGTTTCCAAAATGGACCCGGAGCTGGATCCGCCGGGTACCACTCCGTGTCCCCCGGGGCTGTGCTTGTAGCATCCCCACTTCCTCACCGCCCAAAGGCTAGCACCCCATTTTTCTGGCCCATTTTGGCGACAAAATAAAGGGGACCCAGGTTGGAGAGTTTGGAGGAGACTGTTGGCAGCTATTGGGTGTGTTCAATATTATTGAACTCAGCTATTCAATATTATCCAATATGTTATCATGCCCCATCCACCCTGCAAAGAATGGTAGAGAGAAGAAGAGATCGAATCCTAACTTGTGAAATGAAAGCCACAAGAGAAAGTAAAAACCCTGTATCTTAGAAGTGAATGTTAAGAGAATTTTGTGCTCGGCCAGGATAATCTGCTTCTCCCTGGATATTCACATAGAAATGAGGTCTCTTGTCTGTTAGGCTTACAGGTGTCCAGAAACGATCAATG
>SJYC01045781.1:36-28400 GCA_006408675.1 Madoqua kirkii
TGCCACCTGCCAGCCTCGCTCTGGCCCTCGCTGGCGCCTCTCGTTGTCGGGGCGGGGGTGGGGGTCGTGGGGAGACGGTGGGCAAGAGCAAGAGGGGGAAGGGCGGAAATGGCCTCTCAGTACCTCCTTCTGCAGCAGCCTGGCCAAAGTCTGGCCCCCCTCCCCTGCCAGAGACTGCCCCATAGCCAGAGGGGCTTAGCCTGGGCCAATGCAGATTTACCCCGACCCCAGGCAGTTATCTCCTGGGAGCCCTTGGGGACTCAGGTTCCCCAGTGTACAATCTACACTGGGTTTTTTTTTTTCAATTTAAAGAATCTTTGAAAGTTTATTTTTTTTAGCTTTTATTTTATGTTGGAGTATAGCAGATTAATTGGAGAAGGCAATGGCACCCCACTCCAGTACTCTTGCCTAGAGAATCCCAGGGACAGGGGAACCTGGTGGGCTGCCGTCTATGGGGTCACACAGAATCGGACATGATTGAAGCGACTTAGCAGCAGCAGCAGCAGCAGATTAATAACATGGTGGTAATTTCAGGTGGACAGCAAAGGGACTCAGCCATACACTGTGTTTTCTTGGAGAGAATTCTATGTCTGAATTCTCTCCTTGGGATTAAGACACTGCCGGTCCCTTTTGCAGTGCTGGCTCAGATGAGTTTATAATTCAAAATATGGCATCAAGGAAAGGGATTCGGAACTGATGTGTAACATGAGCGACCAGAGGGCTGAAGACAGAGTCCCCAGTGGGGGCAGGTGACGTGGTGTCGCGGGGTGAATGGGATCCAGCTGAGGACCCACTTGCTCACCTCCCAGCTTGGCTGAATCAACAGGTCTCTCATGAACCCCACAAGGGCAGGGGGCACATCCTGTACTTCTGGGTCCCCGTAGAGCTGTGGGGTGGGGCCCAAGGAAGCGGTGCAGTCTGCAGCACCTGGATGAAGAGTTTCCTAGGGAAGCGCCAGGTGGACTGGTCCCTCTGCCACACCCTTCTCTCCAGGTACCACTCCACAGCGCAGTGTCCAACCCCTACTTGGTGCTGAGTGCTTGACTAGGCTCGGAGGAGATGGGGATGACCCCTGTCCTGCCCTTAGGGAGCTTGCAGTGCTGTTAGGGGAGATGAGGAAATGTCTATCCCAACCCAGGGTGTGCTGTGTGCCAAGCTGTTGAGAGACTGCTGAAGAGGTGGGAGCGGGGGCGTGGGAGTCAGGGAGGGCTTTCTGGAAGAAGTTATATCCACAGACAGCTAGGTGAAGAAGAGCAGTGGGGATGGCATGTGCAAAGGCCTTGAGGCTGTGAAGGACAGAGTAAGTGTTAAAGCTACAGCGTGGATGTGCCAAGACATGAATGTGGATCCCTTGTGCCCAGAGGCTGGTCCGTGATCAGATGACCTGTGCAGGGAGCTGCTTGCTGGGTGGCTGAGAGTGGGGCAGGACTGGAGGCCAAGGGTCAGTGGGTAGGATGGAGCAGTCATCTACTGGATGGGGGCTTCCCAGGGCGGCGCTAGTGGTAAAGAATCTGCCTGCCAGTGCAGGAGACACAAGAGACATGGGTTCGATCCTTGGGTTGGGAAGATCCCCTGGAGGAGGGCATGGCAACTGACTCCAGTATTCTTGCCTGGAGAATCCCATGGACAGAGGAGCCGGGGGGGCTACAGTCCATGGGGTCACACAGAGTTGGACATGACTGAGCGACTGAGCACACACACACACACACACACACACACACACACACACGCAAGTGGTGTTCATAGTGATGGTGAGGAGCAGCAAGAGTGGCAGGGGCCCAGGGACTGGGTCTTGAAACAGCTGGACCCTTTAACCAGACAGAGAATGATAGGTAACGAGAATGATAGGTTTAGGAGGGGAGAAAGCTAGGGGGTCTAGAGCAGGGGACCCCAACCTCTGGGATTAATGCGTGACGATCTGAAGTGGAGCTGATGTAGTGATGATGGACATGAAGTACACAGTGAGCGTGATGTGCTTGAATCATCCTGAAACCGTCCCTCAACAGCTGTTGAGCCCTTGGAACGTGGCCAGTGCGACCGAGGAAGTGGGTTTGAAGTTTGCTTCCTTTTGACTGAAGCTTTGGGAGCCCCACGTGGAACCAACCGTATCGGGTGGCTCCGATCTAGAAGCTCTCAGTTTATGGATTTGCAGTCTGAGACCAAAGAGAAGGGGCCTAGCCTTGGATCACAGTGACCCTTCCTCCCAAGGCTTGTTCGGCCATGTCAAGGCGCGAGGCCTCCAAAGGGGTCCAAATTCAGCTCTGAGCTTCAACTTGGAATTTTGTTTCACATGTAACACTGGGGCCCAAAGAGTAGGTGATGGGGGGGTGGGTGGTGGTGTCCTTTCTGGGAAGCAGCTACAGCGGGTCCTCCTGTGACATGAACTGATGGTCATTTTTGTAGCTGAGAAGCCTGGCCAGGTCAGCAGACTCACGCTCTGTAAGGCCCTGTGTGGCTGGCATGAAAAAAGAAAATACATTGAGACACTGGAAAGAGTGTGGGTTTAGAGTCAGCCGGGCCTGGGTTCGAATCCTCATCAGCAATGTGCTAATTATATGATCCTTGGGCTTGTCCCTTGACTTGACTCAGTTTCTCCACCCATAAGATGAATAGACGCCCATGCAGCGTGGGGCAGGAGGGCTCCTGGCCATGCCCTCTCCTGAAACACAGCCTTTGTTTCTGGGTTCCTAGGCTTATATGACCTTCAGCTCATCACCAATGGCCCTGCCACCACGGGGGCAGAGGTGACCATCACAGCCACCCTGGTGGCCGACGACAACGGCAGCCTGGCCCTGCCCGCCGGCACCCGCCTCTACCGCTTCCACTGGATCCACACCCCGCTGCTGCTCACGGGGAAGGAGGATGAGGCTTTCAGCTCCACCATCCGCGTCGTGGGGAGCGTGCCCGGGGACTTCCCGGTCTCCGTCTGGGTCACCACTGCCGACTGTGGGATGTGCCAGCCTGTGGCCAGGAGCCTCCTCGTCCTCCCCATCACAGGTGAGGCCCTTCCCTCCTCGATGATTTGCCTTCAGGCTCTTGGGGCAGAGGAAACAAGCAGCCTGGCACAGGCATCACAACCATCGCCCAGGCAGATTAGACCCATGGTTCTCAATTGCCGTCAGTTGAGTTAACAAAGGATCAGAAAACGGTAATACCCTTAGCTGGCAGGGCTGTGCTGAAATGGACACAAAGTGCGTATTTGCTGCTCGGGTGTAAACTAGTACACTGCTTTGGGAGAGGAGCTGGTCCATATGTACCAATGGCTATAAGTTATTTTAGTCTTCCGCTCCTTCTTTCTCTTTCTCTCTTTCCCTATCCCCCCCACCCCTCTCTCTTTCCCCTTCTTCCTCCCTGACATCCTCCCTCCCTCTCTCTATTTCCGAGAACTCCCTGCTCCCTTGGAGTTGGCAATCCATTTTTCCCTTATTTCTTTGGCTGCACTGGGCCTTATCTGCAGGCAGGCTCTCTAGTTCCAGCATGGGAGCTCTCACTGTAGTGTGTGGAGTCTAGCCCCCAGGCCCCCTGCCTTGAGAGTGTCTTAGCCACTGGAGCACAGGGAAGTGCCTGTGCTGTGCTGTGCTGAACCACTCCTTTGCAACCCATGGACTGTAGCCCGCCAGGCTCTTCTGTCCATGGGGATCCTCCAGGCAAGAATACTGGAGTCAGTTGCCACGCCCTCCTCCACGGGATCTTCCCAACCCAGGGATCGAACCCAGGTCTCTCCCACTCCGGGCAGATTCTTTACCTTCTGAGCCATCAGGGAAGCCCAAGAACACTGCAGTGGGTTTCCTATCCCTTCTCCAGGAGATCTTCCTGACCCAGGAATCAAACTGGCATCTCCTGCCTTGCAGGCAGATTCTTTACCAGCTGAGCTACCAGGGAAGAAGCCCCAGGGAAATCCCTACAATCTATTAAAGAACTTACCTTCAGGTAATAAACCTCCATTTGGGTGATGGTTTATGTATGAAAGTGTTCATCACGGTTTCTATAATTACAGAGGGAAATAGCAACAAGCTGAGTATGTAACCATAAGAATACTGATATAATTTGTAATAATAATGATCTTTACAAAGAGTGTGTTTTAACCCTGGAGAGTACTCATGCTTGTACATTTTTAAAGATCAGAACGAAATTCTATGACCAATTTGATCAACTGTGTTTACTGAATACCTTAACTGTGTACACCTTAACTGTGTACACTGTGTACCTTAACTGTGTACACTGAATACCTTAACTGTGTATACCTTAACTGTGTATACCTTAACTGTGTACACTGTATACCTTAACTGTGTATACCTTAACTGTGTACACTGTATACCTTAACTGTGTATACCTTAACTGTGTACACTGTGTACCTTAACTGTGTACGCTGTGTACCTTAACTGTGTACGCTGTGTACCTTAACTGTGTACGCTGTGTACCTTAACTGTGTACGCTGTGTACCTTAACTGTGTACGCTGTGTACCTTAACTGTGTACGCTGTGTACCTTAACTGTGTACACTGTATACCTTAACTGTGTACGCCGTGTATACCTTAACTGTGTACGCTGTGTACCTTAACTGTGTACGCTGTGTACCTTAACTGTGTACACTGTGCACCTTGAGCACGTACACATGTATGCTTGGCAGTGGGCTTCCCAGGTGGCTCTGGTAAGGAATCCACCTGCGGTGCGTGAGATGCGGTTGCATCCCTGGGTCGGGAAGATCCCTTGGAGGAAATGGCAGCCCACTCCCGTATTCTTGCCTGGAGAGTCCCACGGAGAAAGGGGCCTGCGGGCTACAGTCCATGCAGTTGCGAGAGTCAGGCACGACGTAGTGACTAAACAACAGCAGCAAAGGTGGTCAGCAGAGATGCTCGTTTTTCTCTTGGCTCATCTAATACTTCGAAATATTTTCCAAGAGTCGATTTAAAAGCCTGCGCATTTCCTTCTGGTCCTGGGCATCTTTTGTGCCAGAAAGTTCAGGGTCCTGCGGAAAGGGGTACAGGAGCGAACTGTACGGGTAAGACAGGAAGTGAGTCTTCACCAGCATCCCCTGGCCCGGGGCAGTGCCTAAGAGGGGGCGAATGCCTCTGTGTTCAGAGACCTGCAGGGTCCCCTCTTGCTACCACGACGGTGACGGTCAGCAGGTCGGGTCGGGGAGAGGCTGCCCTGCCAGCTGGCACATGACTCCGCCCTCCTCCACCCTGGGGGCGGGGGACTCACCCTCCTGTGGTTTCTCCCTCCCAGAGTTCCTCGTGGGGAACCTTGTGGTCACCCAGAACACCTCCCTGCCCTGGCCCAGCTCCTACCTCACCAAGACAGTCCTCAAAGTCTCCTTCCTCCTCCACGACCCCAGCAACTTCTTCAAGAACGCCTCATTCCTCTACAGCTGGGACTTCGGAGACGGGTATGTTCTGACCCCCTTTGATGCCCCAGAGGCCTGGCCTGTGGGAGCGCTCTGTACTCTGCCATCTTCACCTGCTCTCTCTCACTCCGAACATGCCTTGCACACCTGCTTCGTGCCAAACTCAGGGTTTCTGGGGACCAGTGTGAGCCAGTCTAATCCCTAACAAAACCTGTTCCAAATTTACAGATTTAAAATAGTAAACAGTAAACATAATAAACCTGGACTAGATTGGAATGTAGGCGATGATCCCCTGCAATTGAATAGTTTGGCAGTGGGGAAGGCATTTCTAAGAATACAAATAAAAGGTAGAAACTGTGAAGGAAAAAAAAATGCTGAGTTTGGCATCATTAGATCTAAAATTTGAAATGAAAGAAGCAAGTTGAGCCGAAAGATAATCGTTAAACTGGAAGAAAATATTTGGAAGATATATAATAGGTAAAGGTTTGATAAACTTCATATATAAAGAGCATCAACAAATCAACAAAAATATTTTCTTTATTGTTACTCAAGTTCCTTTTGAAGTGATTCAGTAATTGTAGAGGAAAAAGTCATAACCTAAGATGGAGGTATGATTCTTCCTGTTTTACAGATGAGAAAAGTAAGGCTGAGAGTTATGTAGATAGGGAATTTGGAGCTGAGATTCAAAGCCAGATTTGTCTTAACTCCAAAGTTCATATTTCTCCCCTTCCCAGATCATGTCTATCCAACACATGGTCTTTCCTCGGTCTGGACGGGGTTGCAGAGCACTTCCTGGCAGGTGACAGGTGCCTGTTGCTAAGAGTTCTTCTACCTGTAACTTACAAGTCCAAAGATGACCAGCAGCCACTCCACCCATGTAGGTCAGCTGACCTCATGGCCTGGCTGGTCCTGGGGACTGCTGCTGAGGTGGCATTTTGGCAAAATGACACTGATCTGACTGTGTTACTGTACACCCAACCGCTGACCCTAAAAAGTCATCTCTCCCCTCCCCAACACCGTACAGCACCCAGATGGTGACCAGAGATGGCACCGTCTATTATAACTATGCCATCATTGGATCCTTCACCGTGAAGGTCAAGGTGGTGGAGGCTGGGAGCAGGTCACGCCGGACGCCGGGAAGGGCATTCTGCAGAAGACGGGTGACTTCTCTGCCTCGCTGAAGCTGCAGGGTGAGTCTCGGGGGGCTGGTGTGGGTTGAGTGTTTGGCTCGTCGAGGAGCCCTGGGTACCACTGCTTCCAGGGCTGGATCACAGAGAAGCTTGCACAGCCTCTCTTCAGCTCCCTTGGCAGCCCTGTGAGGTGTCTGTCGTTCCCCACTTCTAAGAGGGCACTGAAGGCCACAGAGGAGGTCAGGGAGCACCGAGTGGCCGAGCTCAGACACTGTGCTGTGATAGGACGCATCCCCGTCACTCTCTGTTTCCAGCTACATGGCCTCCACTCAAGGACCGTCCTGTTGGGGATGGGACGGCCCCAGTAGGCTGCACTGGGAGGGAGCCCTGGGCCCACCGCTCCTGGCTTTGTCAAGATGGGGCACTGGGGCAGCTGCAGACGATTTCTCAGTCATGCGGACAGGGTGCTGCTCCCCTGCCCCCCACACAGCACAGGTGGTGGGGAGGGAGGTGGTTATCCCGAGCCAGCCCCTGGGCCTGCTTACTAGGGCCCTGCTGGCTCTCCCTGTGGTCTCAGTCTAAGCAGCTCCAGCATCTGCTGCTGATGGGGAAGCAGGACTCTGGATGTGACCTGTGACCCGCCCTTCCAGGGGGCCAAGTGGACAGGGTGGTGGTTGCACAGCCTGGGAACCCCAGGAGCCCCGAGACAGCTGTCATCAGCCACCAGGTATAACGAGGTCTTCTTCTTTGCCTTTCAGAAACCCTTCGAGGCATCCAAGTCTTGGGGCCCACCCTAATTCAGACCTTCCAAAAGATGGTAGTGACCTTGAACTTCCTGGGGAGGTGAGTGAAGCCTGGAGCACACTGTGCTTGATCCGTGGTCCTTTCCACACTCCCGCTGAGAGGCTCCTGACTTCATTTCAGTTCAGTTCAGTCGTTTAGTCGTGTCCGACTCTGCGACCCCATGGACTGCAGCACACCAGGCTTCCCTGTCCATCACCAACTCCCAGAGCTTGCTCAAACTCATGTCCATTGAGTCGGTGATGCCATCCAACCATCTCATCCTCTGTTGTCCCTTTCTCCTCCTAGCCTCAATCTTTCCCAGCATCAAGGTCTCTTCAAATGAGTTAATTCTTTGCATCGAGTGGCCGAAGTATTGAGTTTCAGCTTCAACATCAGTCCTTCCAATGAATGTTCAGGACTGATTTCCTTTAGGATGGACTGGTTGGATCTCCTTGCAGTCCAAGGGACTCTCAAGATTCTTCTCCAACGCCACAGTTCAAAAGCATCAGTTCTTCAGCGCTCAACTTTCTTTATAGTCCAACTGTCACATCCATACATGACAACTGGATTTCATCCCTGAGAGGACCCAAGTTAGGGAACACATAGAGTGATGAGCCCACCCTTCACTGGGCCATGGGAGAGTCACAGCATGACTCCATTCTCAGGGTCCAGGGGAGGGAGCACTGGCCTTGTGGGGCTGTCTGCAACATGGGAATGCCCTCACCCCTTCAAATCTATAGAAAGCCCACATAGCCTTTCAGATCCTACTCCAATGCCACCTCCTCCAGGAAGCCTTCCCTGACTTCCTCATTGAGAGCGTGCTTCTCCGTCCCCGGACACATTAAGGGCATCACTGGAGCGTGCATTCTGCCTCGCCCAGCAGTCTGTGCATGTCCCTGTATGTGTCACTGCCCTGGCCTCCCCTTGGAATCTCGGGCCATCTCTTAGGTACTACCATGTTCCCTGGAGGCCTGGGCACCGAAGTGTTCTTTCCTGGAAAGAACACTGAAGTTCATGACTGCCTGACCTTTCTTGGACTTGCTCTGTGCTCACACCCCTTGGCAAGCCATTGCTGAAAACCTCTCCCCCATTTCCCTGCAGCCCCCCTCTGAACGTGTGCTGGCGTCTTAAGCCCGAGTGCCTCCCGCTGGAGGAAGGGGAATGCCACCCGGTGTCTGTGGACAGCACGGCTTACAACCTGACCCACATCTTCCGGGACCCCGGGGACTACTGCTTCAGCATCCAGGCTGAGAACGTCATCAGCAAGACGCACCAGTACCACAAGATCCAGGTGTGGCCCTCCAGTAAGTGACACTTTGCCTCTGCTCCCAGCAGAAACCGGTCGATCCCTCCACCACCACCAGTCACCCTTGATCCACCAATGGCCATCAGCAGCCAACCCCACTGTTATTAGAATCCTCGGTAACCCTGCCGGCCCCAGTCAACACCATTGCTGACCACCCATAGCACCACCACTAACCTCTAGTGCCATCGGCCACTGCTCTAGCCCCCCAATACCAGTCGGTCAGTCCCACCAACACCACCCTCAACACCAGCACCACTAGCTGTAACAACAGCAAACTCAGCTGTTGCCAGGCAGCTTGTCCAAAACCACGGCCACCACCACCACACACTACTGACCGTTCTCCCAGCATCTTCACGAGCCAGGGTCAGCGCTGCCACGGCAGCCACCTGCCCACCATCAGCACCGCTGCCAACGCCCCTGCTCGCAGCCCCGGTGCCCACTATCTGGGCCAGCGCCGTCCACACCGTGCTGCGCCGGGATCACCCCAGCTTCAGCTCTCGCATTGCCACCACCACTGCCAGCAGGCAGTGTCCCTCGCACACGTGGCCTCTCCTCCCTTGTCCCCAGGGAGCCCTCCATCCTTCACTGCTGTCACACCCACTCCATCAGCAAAACAAGCATCTCCATGGCGACTGTGCTGGCCTCCCTGGGCTGTCCGAAGTCTCCCAGGGAGTGCGGGCAGCTCAGAAAGTGTGCAGTGCAGTCTCCCCCGTTCATGTGCCGTCCCCCCGGCATACTCTTCTCCAAACAGTGACATGGTCCAGCTGCCGGCTTGCAGCCGTGAGATTGGCTGATGACAGCATCAGGTTCTCCCCTGCACTTCCAGGAGGTCGTCCTCTGGATGTCCTTCCCCAGAAGAGGGCTTTCTTCTGTGGAGTACAAAGGATCCCAGACCCTAGGGATGGTCTTTCAGATGCTCAGCCAGGTCCCACCCTGTGCAGAATTAAAGGGGACCCCCCTGCCAGCTGCACTTGCCCCAAGGTTGGCCCTGTCAATGCACCAGAGGTGGTCACCCCTCCCTTTAGTCTCCCAGTCCCTCCTACTTGAGCCGACTCCGTCCTCTGCCCTGGGCCCTGGCTGACCCTGTGTGCCAGGTAGACTCTTTGACCTGAGGGCATCCCTGGGGGCCTTGGGCCCTGACTCCCCCAGCACCTGCTGGACACTGAGCACCTGGGATCCCCTGAATCCTGCAGAGAAAGGTGGCACTGCAGGTAATCCATGCTGCCTTTCCTCGGAGACAGATCCTTTTGGTGTATGGTGGTATCTCTACCAGGAGGAGAGCGGGGGAAGGGTGAGAGGGAACCCACACTTGCTGATCACCTGCCTTGCTCCTGCCTCACCTGGTTGCCTCTCCACAGCGGCCTCGTCAGTCAGCATGACTGTCGGGTCACCTGGGCAGAGCCAGGATTTGACCCCAGGACCCGCTGGGCTCTTCTTGCTCTGCGCGGTGGCTTCTCCGCAGCAGGATCTAAGCGGGCAAGCCCAGAGTGCTGGAGGTCACAGGGGTGCTTGGGTGTCCTCACGCCCTGGCCTCCTTCCCCAGTGCAAGTCACCCGAGAGAGAAAGGAGGGAGCTTCTGGGTCTTTCACGGTCTAGGCCTGGAAGTTGTGCGTCATCCCTCTGTCCTCTGCCGCTGTTTAGAAGCGAGTTGCTGTGAGTCCAGCCCACGCTCTGGTGGGAAACTTAGTTGCACCCTTTGGAAGTTTCTATCAAGTATCGCTTTAAAACCCCAACAGACCCTGCCTTGGGTTTTGTGACATCCTGGATTTGCCCGTCGGAGTTGCCTGACTGGGATGCACGTACACAAAGAGGGAAAAGGCTCTGGTGGGCTGCTCCCCCCGTGCTGTGCCCTGAGAGCTGGCATTCAGCACTGACTGCCCAGGCCCGTGGCTGCACCCTCTCTTCCTCCCAGGCATGCAGCCGGCTGTCTTTGCTTTCCCGTGTGCCACGCTCATCACCATGATGCTGGCCTTCATCATGTACATGACCCTGAGGAATGGAATGCTCGGTGGGGAGGGAGGGATGGGGGGCTGGACTTCTGGCCTGGACAGGAGAGGATCTATGGAGAGGGCGGGGGTGAGGGAGGGGGGCAAGACCAGGGGGCTAGGAGGTGCCCTGGATGTCAGAGCAAGACCCCGGGGCTGGGGCTGACATACCCATGAAGCATCCATAACTGCGGCCCTGTTGATACACTTGGTTACTTCTCATGTCCCTTACCTCCTCACCTCCTACTCGGCTTGCCCTTGGCCTGCCCGCCATGCCTGTGAACTGGTAAAGGAGAGGGCAGCCAAAAGCAGGGGAAACCCAGAAAGCGGAAAAGCCAAGGGCACAGGGATGCCCCGTGTAGTGTCCAAGAGGTGTTTCTGTGCGCGCAGCAGCCAGACAGCGGAGCTTGCAAGAGGCTGCCCAGCCAGGTTGCTGAGCTCGTAAGGCCACCTCACAGGGCTCCCGGTGGGCGGGAGGGTGATTGACCCATGGGGTTTTGTTCATCATAGGTGGCTGATTTTGACTTTTCCCCCATGTCTGACAAGAACCCGGAGCCGCCCACGGGGGTCCGCTGCTGCCAGATGTGCTGCGGGCCCTTCTTACTGGAGACGCAGTCTGAGTACCTGGAGGTCGTCCGCGAGAACCACGGACTGCTGCCTCCCCTCTACAAGTCTATCAAAACTTACACGGTCTGAGCGCCGCCCACCCCCAACCCAGTTTCGGTGTTAACTGACTGCTGACCGGGAATTTTGGGCAGTGTTGGGGGAAGGCTGGTGCACGCCATGAGGGTGGGGCCATCCGCCCTGACCAGTCATCCATCTGTACAGTCTAGCCACCTCCACAAGCCCCGCTCAGTCCCACCTCCCAGCTATCCATCCATCTATACGGCTGGCCGGAAGCCTCTCTCGGTCAGCGCCGCCCCACCCCTTGCCTTTGAGGAGGCCCCCAAGCGGGACTCCGACACTGGACGTGGTCCCTGTTCTCTACTAGGTGTGCCCACTGCCCCTCACCAATTCCTCCTGTATTTGGCACATTTGCCATTCATCTGGGGTTCACACTTCCCTCCCTGAGGTGGCCCTGCCCAGGTCAGCGAGCTAGAGGAAGCTCACAAATGGTTAATTCAAGGCTACATCATGAAAGGTCTTACATACAGGGACAAGCGTGCAGGACGTCACCCAGACGTTTCAGACGACGTCCTCTCTTTCAGTTGGTTGCTGAGATGTCCCCTCAATCAGAGCTAAAAGGAAGCCTGACCTTTCCCACGTGGCCCGACAGCTCTGGGGCCTGGCTCCTGCCTCTGTGTGCTGTCCCAGGGGGCCCTGGGGCCCCTTCTAAGGACACCCTGTTCCCTGTCTGCTTGCTGGGGGTCGGGTGGGGGGCAGGGCTAATGTTTTGTGAGCGTGAAGTGCTTCGTAGATAGCACTTTCTTTTACTGAGTCCGTTTCAACTTGCATTGAGGAAGAGGCTCTGCGGCAAAAGAAAGAGTCAGGCTGGGGGGAAACTTGGGTACCCTCTGCGGGGGACAGAGTTCTTGCCCCCGTATCTGCTCCCAGGGTGGCCTTGAGAGGGAAGCGGACTGGATGGAGCCCAGGGTAGGGGACCAGTCCACCCCTCTCCATTTGGCCCAGAGGCCTGGGGGAGGCAGGTCAGGTGCAGAGAGTGTGGGTACAGGGGGAGCCCATGGTTGGGACCGCATCCACCCATGCAGGAGTGGGGAGCAACCTGAGGCTGGCTGGGGAGGGGGCGGGGCCACGGAGCCCGAGCCGTGTCACCGTAATTGTTTGCTGTTGGACCTTGTGCTGAAGACAGCGTCCCCACTGTTGTACAGCTCATACTCATAAATACTGCCGTTACTGCTGAATAAAGCTTGTGTGCTCCGCCGGTAGCCAAGTCTAGAGCGGGTGGCCGAGTCTCTTTCTTTTCCGTGCCTGGACGTTTGCGCCTTGCAAGCAGCAGGAGAGGTTCTTGGATGTAGCAGGACGTCCGCATCGCATTCTCTGGCAGCTGCGCGGGATGGAGCCGCTGTCCCGGCTCCAGTCTCGGTTTGGACCAGTGGGTCTCAAGCTGCCGCTTAACCTGCCCTCACAGACGATCAGACTCCTGAGGGACCCCCAGGGGTGGGTCCAGGCGCCCCCGGGTGACTCTTAAGTCTGAGACTCTGGGGTTGACTCTTGGTCAGGGTGGGACGTAGGCCACACCTAGGAACTTGGAAATGCTGATCTCTGGCCCCATGCCACACCCGAAACACTCCTGGGAGGGGGGCAGCCCCTGTGCACCCTCAGGTGGGAGAGCTCCCTGTCTCCAGCAGGCCCTCTTGAACTTTGTTCAAACACTAAGCCTTAGGGGTAGGTTTGAGAAAAGAGATTCCGTTTGCCTGCTTAGTCGTTCAGTGTCCGACTCTTTGCAGCCCTTTGAACTGTAGCCCACCAGGCTCCTCTGTGCGTGGGATTCTCCAGGCAAGAACACTGGAGTGAGTCACCATACATGCCAAGGGCTCTTCCCCACCCAGGGGTTGAACCCATGTCTCTTAAGTCTCCTGCACTGGCGGGTGAGTTCTTTATCTTGAGTACCACCCGGCTTCCCTGATGGCTCAGCGGGTAAAGAGTCTCCTTGCAATGCAGGAAACACAGGAGGTGCGGGTTAGGTCCTTGGGTTGGGAAGATCCCCTGGAGGAGGAAATGGCAACCCACTCCAGTATTCCTGCCTGAAAACTCCCATGGACAGAGGAGCTTAGTGGGTACGGTCCTTAAGGTTTCAAAGAGTCGGATACAAATGAGCGAATAAGCACCTGGATATAGTCAACTGGAGAAGGAAATGGCAACCCACTCCAGTGTTCTTGCCTGGAGAATCCCAGAAACGGAGGAGCCTAGTGGGCTGCCGTCTATGGGGTCGCACAGAGTGGGACACGACTGAAGTGACTTAGCAGCAGCAGCAGCATAGCCAGTTAACAATGTTGTGATAGTTTTAGGTGAATAGCGTAGGAACTTAGCCACATATATATATATATATACATACATGCATCCACTCTCTCCCAAACTCCCCTCCCATCCAGGCTGCCACATGACATTGAGCAGGGTTCCATATGCTATACAGTGGGTCCTTGTTGGTTATCCATTTTAAACATAGCAGTGTGTACATGTCCATCCCAAACTCCCTAACCATCCCTTTCCCCTGACAACTGTAAGTTCGTTCTCTGTCTCTGAGTCTGTTTTGTAAGTTCATTTGTATTGCTTCTTTTTAGATTCTACACATAAGGGATGTCTTCTATTTCTCCTCTGTCTGAGAACTGTCAGGATTCTGTATTGGTTCACCCTACACCTACATCCCAGCCCCAGATGGCAAAAGGGCTGGGCAGCTATTCCCAGCAGCCTACAGTTCTAGGAGGGACTTCACCATGGCTAGTGAGAGGCTGCGGGTTCTAATGACCACAGGATGTCACGAGCAGAAGCAACTGAATGTATTTTTGCTGGTACCTGTTAAGAGCCACGTTGTCCTTGAAGAAGCCCATCACCCCAGACATGCCGGGTGTCTCGGAAGATTTCTGAAAGTTTAAGCCTGATAGGATGAAAGCAGGTTTCCCAGGCAAGGTAGATGGATTCATCTATTCAGGGTTGAATAGCTGTTGTTATTGTTGTTCAGCTGCTAAGTTGTGTCTGACTCTTTGCAACCTCATGGACTGTAGCTTGCCAGGCTTCCCTTCCTTCACCATCTCCCAGACCTTGCTCAAACTCATGCCCATTGCCTCGGTGATGCCACCCAACCATCTCATCCTCTGTCGGCCCCTTCTCCTCCTGCCCTCAATCTTTCCCAGCATCAGGGTGTTTCCCAGTGAGTCTGCTCTTGGCATCAAGTGGCCAAAGTATTGGATCGTGACTCTCCTTAAATTCATATCCACCCTGAACTGGTGAATGGGCTCTTCTGTGGAAACAGAGTCTCTATATCTGTGGTCAAGTTAAGATAAGGTCTTGATCATCATCAGAGCGGGACACCCATGGCTGTCTTCTGAGGGTGATGCCTTGTTCTGTGTTGGGGGCGGGGATCAGAGGGTGGGAGGGAGGCAGCCAGGCTCCGGAAGGTACGGCAGGGGCCGCAGCTGGGCTGGAGCCTGGCTAAGGGGCTGAGGACGAGCTGGGACCACCAGGCGGGATCTGGGTCTGGGGCTCTTAACCGAGGATGCCTGACTCCCAAGGGGCCTATGGAGAGAATTCGCCAGCTTGGATGGGAGAAATAACATCTCTGCTGTTAGAAACCTTTAATCAAATCGAGGTCATAAATATAGGCCTGAAACCGTCAGCAGTTTCTGTGGCTTTGCCATCAGTAACAATCGCAAATGCGTTCACTTCACATTCCAGTTGTGAATCTCTCAAAACGACATTCATGCTGATCATGCCTTCAGAGTCGCAGCTGTTATTAGACTTGCCGCTGGATCTTATTTCACTGAGCACATATATTACAATTGCCGTTTTGATAACTGGTTGCCTTTAGATTCCTCTTATTTACTATTATGCTTTCAAAAACATTCTGATTTATTCTGATGACTGGGTCTGACACCAGAGGAGCTCAGGGTGTCAAGAAGGCTATGAGGCCCCTGTAGCTGTACCCTGGGGTGGTCCTTGAGGGGGACAGGGGTGAGTCTGCTTTCTTTGTCTCAGAGAGAAGGATCCTTCCCTGGGCATCTGACCCAGGAGACCAGGTGTCAGGTCCTCACGGGCCACCTGCCTGCAGTGCCCAGGGTGACCAGCAGGTGGCAGCCCTTCTCAGCCATGCTTTGCAGTTTCCTCCTTCAGGGCAGCCTGTGGGCGCCGGAGGAATACAAGGGCCACGGAGGGCGTGGGTCCTGGCAGCTGTGGCACCCACAGATGCATGCACCTGTGCACACGCGTGAATACACAGGCACACGCCACATGCATATGCCTGTTCACACTGACAGCTGAAGGAGCCTACTTGGGAATCAGCTTCCAGAACATCCTACCCCTTCCAGGACCGAAGGCATCCCCAGGACCCTTGCCCTTGGGAAGTCCTTGCAGGAGAGGAACCTGCGTTGTTCTTTCTCATCTCTTCCTTCCCTAATAGCTTTCCTGAGGTGTCTGCAGGTCAGCACAAGCCAACAGCTCCGGCCACAAAAATAATCTAATTGCAGCTGAGGTGGGCTTCCCAGGTGGCCCTTTTGGCGAAGGACCCGCCTGCCAAAGGCTGGAGCCTGGCTAAGGGGCTGAGGACGAGCTGGGACCACCAGGCGGGATCTGGGTCTGGGGCTCTTAACCGAGGATGCCTGACTCCCAAGGGGCCTATGGAGAGAATTCGCCAGCTTGGATGGGAGAAATAACATCTCTGCTGTTAGAAACCTTTAATCAAATCGAGGTCATAAATATAGGCCTGAAACCGTCAGCAGTTTCTGTGGCTTTGCCATCAGTAACAATCGCAAATGCGTTCACTTCACATTCCAGTTGTGAATCTCTCAAAACGACATTCATGCTGATCATGCCTTCAGAGTCGCAGCTGTTATTAGACTTGCCGCTGGATCTTATTTCACTGAGCACATATATTACAATTGCCGTTTTGATAACTGGTTGCCTTTAGATTCCTCTTATTTACTATTATGCTTTCAAAAACATTCTGATTTATTCTGATGACTGGGTCTGACACCAGAGGAGCTCAGGGTGTCAAGAAGGCTATGAGGCCCCTGTAGCTGTACCCTTGGGTGGTCCTTGAGGGGGACAGGGGTGAGTCTGCTTTCTTTGTCTCAGAGAGAAGGATCCTTCCCTGGGCATCTGACCCAGGAGACCAGGTGTCAGGTCCTCACGGGCCACCTGCCTGCAGTGCCCAGGGTGACCAGCAGGTGGCAGCCCTTCTCAGCCATGCTTTGCAGTTTCCTCCTTCAGGGCAGCCTGTGGGCGCCGGAGGAATACAAGGGCCACGGAGGGCGTGGGTCCTGGCAGCTGTGGCACCCACAGATGCATGCACCTGTGCACACGCGTGAATACACAGGCACACGCCACATGCATATGCCTGTTCACACTGACAGCTGAAGGAGCCTACTTGGGAATCAGCTTCCAGAACATCCTACCCCTTCCAGGACCGAAGGCATCCCCAGGACCCTTGCCCTTGGGAAGTCCTTGCAGGAGAGGAATCTGCGTTGTTCTTTCTCATCTCTTCCTTCCCTAATAGCTTTCCTGAGGTGTCTGCAGGTCAGCACAAGCCAACAGCTCCGGCCACAAAAATAATCTAATTGCAGCTGAGGTGGGCTTCCCAGGTGGCCCTTTTGGTGAAGGACCCGCCTGCCAAGGCAGAAGATATAATGAGATATGGGTTCGATCCCTGGGTCAGGAAGATCCCCTGGAGAAGGAAATGGCAACCCACTCCAGTATTCTTGCCTGGGGAATCCCATGGACAGAGGAGCCCGGCAGGCTGCAGTCCACGGGGTCACAAAAAGTCAAACACGACTGAGCGACTCAGCACACGGGAAGTGGGGTGAGGTGTAGACCGGAGTCCTGGCCTGGCTCCCAGACCTTGGGCAAGCAACTTAACCTGTCCAAGCCACTGAAGTGAGAGTGATTCAGGCATGCATGGGGGAGGGAAAGAGCCAGAAGGGCTGAGCAAACAAAAGTCACAACAGATGAGGCTGCAGAGGCTAGGCTTGGCCTCACGGGCTGAGGGAGAAATCTTAAATGTAAAGAAAGTGAAGTCATTCAGTCATGTCCAACTCTTTGTGATCCCATGGACTGTAGCCTGCCAGGCTCCTCTGGCCAGGGAATTTTCCAGGCAAGGGTACTGGAGTGGGTTGCCATTTCCTGCTCCAGGGGATCTTCAAGACCTGACCCAGGGACTGAACCTGTGTCTCCTGCATTGGTAGGCAGATTCTTTTCCACTGCGTCATCTGGGAGGCCCTCAATGGAATATTATTTGGCCTTAAAAACTGATGAAATGCCGCTACAATAAGAATAGACCGCAAAAATATGCTCAGTGAACGAAGTCCGCCGTAAAAGGCTACACATGTGTCATGGTTCCATTCGTATTGTGTCCAGAACAGGCAAATTTATGGAGAGAGAAAGCAGATTGGCGGCTGTTGGAGGAGGGAGGGAGGAATAGGAAGGGATTTTTTTTTCCAAAGTATGGGGAATAACATTTATTATATTTATACTGTACACATATAACTGGCAACGGGGTTAGGGAACTGCTTGGTTAGGTTTAGGGGACATGTTTCTGACTTCATGGTAAGACATGATTTAATACATGAATATCACAGAGGCTTCTGCTGGGAGCCCCATCAGGTGAGTCACCACATTCTGGGACAAATATTGGAATAAATTTTCTTTTTTCTTTTTTTTTCTGAGGAGGGGATTATTTAATCCAGCTGTCCACAGCCTCTTTGGTACGATACTGGTTTCGAGGAAGACAATTTTCCCAGGGACCAGGGTTGGGGCTGGGGGGAGGTGGATGGTTTCGTGCTAATTCAAGCATATTACATTTTTGTGCACTTTTTTCTATATTATTATATCAGTTCCACCTCAGATCATCAAATATTAGAATTTGGAGGTTGGAGATCCCTAGTTTAATGGCCAGTGGGCACTGTTGGGGATGGCGAAAAAAGTTTTGAAACCACACGGAGGTGGTTGTACAACATTCCGAATGCATTGAATGCTACTGAATCGTTCACTTTAAAGTGACCCGTTGAATGTTATGTGAGTTTCATGCATTTTTCCCCCCAACAAAATAAACGCAAATGAGTGCGTTTTCCAAGCAGTCATCCAGAGACTGTTCCGGCAGCATTGACAAGCCTGGCACAGGGGCCCAGAAGAACCTGGAAACATGTGTCCTTTTTTCCCAGCAGGTTGGGCACATATCAGAGACTGAGTCAGTGGTGAGTTGGGATTGTGGAGGCCCCAGGCAGCAAGAGGCCTCCCTGCCTCCCTTGCAGCCCGATGGGTTGGATGCCATCTTTTCGGTCTTTTCATTTTCTTCCCCAAAGTCCAGTGTGCTTCCAGGAATCGGCAGCAGGGGGTGCTATAAGCTAGCTGCCGAGCAGGGGATGGACGCCCAGGCCTCTGGAAGGCTCTGCGGCTCCAGCTCTGCTGTCTGCTGTCGTTTTCAGCTGATCTCCAAGACCCCCAGACCCCCAGACTCCCAGCGAGCGTTCGATGGGAGCCAGGCCACTCCTAGCCACACACCCCCCAACCCCCAGGAGGGTAGGGGCAAGTGCTGTGTCTTCTCTCAAACAGAAACCACAGCCTTCTGGCCCCAAACAGGTTGAGATCAGACGCTGAAGGGCACCCAGGGAGAGAGAGCCACGGGCAGTCAGGAGCTGGGGCCTCTTCTTTGCATTCTGCCTGCGGAACATGCCTGAGACCTGGCCGGTGCCCAGCGTCCCAGACCACAGCCACGAGGGTTCTGCTGGCCACGTGTGGCTCTTCTGGCAGAAGATCACCAGGCTTCCCTGGGAGATGCTCTGGGATTCTGAGCTCAAGATGGGAGGGGCAGGGGGGGAGCTACAAAGAGGCTGGAGTGCCTTTTGGTAGCATCACCACCAGCTCTACCCAGGGCGACCTACACGCTGCTGCCAGCTTTTAACATGTATTAGGAAAAATGGTTCTTGCTTGTGATCCGTTTCTTGGACACAATGAACATTCTTCCTACCTTCAGGTTCAACCCACTCTTGACAACGTTGGATTTTTTAACCTGAGGCTTGAGCTCCCAAGAAACAACAGAGGTTAATGGGAGGCCCTTCCTCCCACCCACTGCCTCCTTTGTGCTCAGGAAGATGGTTTATTGCAAAGGGTTACCCTTCTTCGCCCTCCCTCCATTTTTGCCCATGACAACCCAAGGCCAGATGCAGATGCTCAAAATCCTTTTCTTTACCTCATAATGATGACCCGAACTCTCCTTTCCACTGGCTGATCGTTTTAAATAGAGTCTGTCTTCCTGAGTCTGGATTTATCTTTATTTAACACTCTTGGGAGATGGTTGCTGATGACTCAATGAAGGTTTCAGGAGGTCTTGAGCAGGTGATGTCAGAAGACTGCCCGCCCACCTTCGGTTCTAAACAGGAGCTTACGTTGTTGGGAAAAGCGCTTTTGTGTTCAGACAAGCTGGATTCTTGGGAACACGGCACCGCTGGACGGTATCCATCCCTCTCCCACCCCGGCTGCCCCCATGCTTGGCCCTGAGTGCCTGTAGGTCAACATTCACCTTACAAGCCAGAAGGCAAGATTAGCTGATGCAAAGCCCTGGAGGCAGAGGAACTCGGAAGCCTGCTCTTTTCTGGGAACCAGGCAGGGGGAAATTCAACAAAAAGGACGCGTAAATGAATCACTCAGCGGCGTCTCCCGCCTGAGTGATATTTCTGCCCAAGGCAGCAAGGCCAGGGTGAGGCAGCAGGGCTGGGGTTTGACTTCCTGACTCGCTGGCTGCCACCTGTCCCGATGGGCTCCCCAGCCGCTGGTCCTCGGGCTTTCAGAGGGACCCACCTGTCCCAGGTGTGGCCGTGACGGAGGTGGGGCCGCAATGGCTTCTCCGACCACCAGGGGCGCCATGGCTCCAAGGAGGGGGAGGGGAAGGCCCTGTAATTGGGTCGAGAGCAGAAACAGAGGGTTCAAGGTCCCGGTTCCAGGTTCTTACATCCTCCCAACAGCCCTGCAAGACCATCCAAGTGGGGCTGCCTGGGTTCAAATCTTTGCAAATGTGTGACCTTGGTTTTGTCATTTTGCTCTTCTGAGTCTTGGTTTCCCTGTCTCCTTTGGGGGAAATAATGGTGCCAACCTAGGGGACTCTGCCCCGTGCCCCATGGTTAAGACCCAGGAAACAGTAACTGCGACACGTATTCAATCCCCTGGAGAAGGAAATGGCAACCCACTCCAGTATTCTTGCCTGGAAAATCCCATGGACAGAGGAGCCTGGCGGGCTACAGTCCATGGGTCACAAAGAATCAGACACGGCTTAGCAAGTAAATAGATAGTTATTCAATACAACTGAGTCGCTTTGTGTTCACCTGAAATTAAAGCAGCATTCTAAATCAGCTGTGTGCTGTGCTCAGTCGCTCAGTCGTGTCCGACTCTGTGACCCCATGGCTGTAGCCCAGCAGGCTCCTCTGTCCATGGCATCTCCAGGCAAGAATATTGGAGCAGGTTGCCATTTCCTACTCCAGGGCATCTTCTCAACTTAAGGATCAAACCCGAGTCTCTTGCCTCTCGTGCATCGACAAGCAGATTCTTTACCGCCAGTGCCATCTGGGAAGCCCATGCTCCAGTGTAAAATAAACTTTAAAAAACATATAGTGACTTCTCCTAGTATATTATCAACCCAGTCTACAGCCAAGGAAACTGAGGCCCAAGGAGTCAGGGTCATGGGCACACAAAAGCTGGGGAGATGCTTCCCCGCCTGGATGTGATTCAATACACCGTTGGCAGCACCTCCCAGACATAAGCTCACAAGGAGTTCCAGAACCTTCCAAGTCCCCTGGACCAGAGCTCTATGGAGGGAGAAGGAGCCCCGTACATTTTGTAAGGAACCACGGAGATGGAAAGAGCTCCCGTGTGCATCCCACCAGGGCACATGCAGCCGCCGACCTCTCTGAGCCTCAGTTTCCCCAGAGATGATGCCTTCCTTGGAAGTGGCCGGGAATTAGGTGCGGGGATGTGTGTGAGAGTACTTTGTTCCCAGGAACATTGACCCTGACCTTGGAACTGCAGGAGGGCAGGGACTAGGTCAGAGGTCTTGGTTCCTGGGGTGGGACAGGGCATCCGATGTGTGTGTGTGCAGTGACCAGGTACCAGGACGTGCAGCAATGTCCAAAGGGGGGAGGGCACAGGTGAGGGTCAAACTGATAAAAAAAGTCATCCGTGGGGTCAGAGGTGGGAGCCTGGAGGAGGAAGGAAGGTGTGGAGACAGTGGAGGGGGTGGGGCAGTTACAGCCCCTCCTTCTGGGTCGCGTGCAGCCCAGGGTGCTGGTCGTTGCTAGGTCAGCGATGTCAAAGATCACAAAGTCCCTCGGCCAAAGGAGCAGGCTTAGGACACTTCCAAGGACGGGGGGCCATGCAGGATGGAGGTGCCTTCTAGGAGCCGCACCCAGGACCTCCGCCTTCTGACGGGCCCCAGCCTGGCGTGGCGGGGGAGGCGCCCCGCCGCTCTGGCTTCCCCACAGCCCCCCCACCCCACAAGGTGCTGGGTGACCTTCAGAAGGTCGGCCCCTGTGATCTTCCTCACAGCCTTGCCTGCAGCTCCATCTTTAAAAATAGCTGCAGAAAAGTCCATTGCTTATTCAATGAGTTCTTTTGTTAAAAACAAAACAAAATAAAAGTCTGCAGCTTTGGTTTGTTTAGCTCCTAAAAGGCCAGATTATCAAAGTGCCTGCTCCTTAAAGAAAAAGAGGGTGCAGGGAAGGAGTGGGCGAGGGAGAGAGCTTGGGGGTGGGGAGGCCCGCTGGGCAGTGGCCGCTCAGGGTGAAATCTCGGTGCCCCCTGGAAACCTGGAATGCCCCCCTCTTGGTCTTAGCCTGTCTCGACCCTTGGCCTTCTCACACGCATGCTGGTGTGATGATAACAATGCCAGGTGCAGGGATCCAGAGCCAAACACAGCACGCTCCTTCTCTCCACCATTCTCTCTCTGGCTCTGCCCCTGCCCCACCCTCCTAGCCAAACTTCCGGCAAGAATTCCCACTCCCCTCCCCTCTGAAACTGGTCTTCCCAAGGTTCTCAGTAACGTACACATGGCTAAACTCACGTTATACCAAACACTTAGAGAGCATCTTTGAGAGCCAGGCGTTATGCCCCCAGTGCTCCGCCCTCATCCCGCTTGGTGCTCAACAGCGTTGGGTCCTGGGCAGCGGCCAGTCCTCCCTGAAACCTACAAGCCCTAAGCTCTCCTTGGTTCCCTCCTACCCCGCTGGTGGTCCCTTCTCTCCCTCTCTTCCCTGGACTTTCTCAGTGGAGGTGACCAGTTGTCTGCCCACCCACCATTCTTCCCATTTTCCTTAGGACGAGGGCCCCAGTTTTGTTTGGAACAGACACGAGCCCACCCAAGCAACTTTTCCAGTCCTCTGTACATTCTGGGGGATGGCTGATGAGATAAAAGCAGATGTTTTGGCAAAAATAAACCAGAGACCTAAGGGAAACAGTGAGATGGAATTTGCAGGTCAGCCCAGGAGTCGCAGAGGGGAACTGGAGTCCAAGTGGGTTAGTTCACACTTTGTAGAGACTGAGTCTCCAGAGGGTTCCCTGGGAGACACTGAAAATGCGGATCTTGTGTGCTCTGCTAAGTCACTCAGTCATGTCTGATTCTGTGAGCCCGCGGACTGTAGCCCACCAGGCTCCTCTGTGCATGGGAATTCTCCAGGCAGGAATACTGGAGTGGGTTGCCATGCCCTCCTCCAGGAGATCTCCCCACGCCAGGGACTGAACCCGTGTCTCTGGTGTCTCCTGTATTGCTGGCCTTTTCTTTACCACTGAGCCACCAGGGGAAATTAGAAATATTGCCATTTCCTGTTGAAAATACCTTTGGATGGTTATAAAGATCTTTAGGAAATGTGCAAGAAAATGAAGAGAAGTTTTTCATGAAATGTCTGCAAAGCTCCCTTACATGGGAGACGAGCACTCCATCTCTGTAGCCACCATCCTAACGCAAGCCGTGGTCGTGTCTGCTGGCCTTGGTGACAGTGACTTCCCCCAAAGTGACTGTCAGAGGGGTCTTCCTGGGCACCGACGTCTCAGCCTGTCACTACTCTGCTCCAACACCTGCTGTGGCTCCCCACCACCCAGGTAGATGTTCCAACTGTGTGGTCCACGAAAATTAATCAATAGTCAATCTAAGAAAGAAATGGAAAATTCTATTTGAGCTAACCTGAGAATTATAACCTGGGGAGCCAGTCTTTCAGAACGCTCCTAGGACAGTTAGAGGTCAAGGCACAGTTATCTAAGTGCTTGAGACAAAGGGTTATGCATCAAAGTAACATATCGACAGCTTATATAGTCCAACAAGGTGAGTCGTGGGTTGCTGTGACCCCGTACAGAATTGAGGATTGTTATCTCCTAAGAAGGCTGAGCGCCAAAGAATGGATGCTTCTGAACTGTGGGGTTAGAGAAGACTCCTGAGAGTCCCTTGGACTGCAAGGAGATCGAAGGAGATCAGCCCTGGGATTTCTTTGGAAGGAATGATGCTAAAGCTGAAACTCCCGTACTTTGTCCACCTCATGCGAAGAGTTGACTCATTGGAAAAGACTCTGATGCTGGGAGGGATTGGGGGCAGGAGGAGAAGGGAACGACCGAGGATGAGATGGCTGGATGGCATCACTGACTCGATGGACGTGAGTCTGAGTGAACTCTGGGAGTTTGTGATGGACAGGGAGGCCTGGTGTGCTGCGATTGATGGGGTCGCAAAGAGTCGGACACGACTGAGCAACTGAACTGAACGGAACTAAACTGAACTGGAATTATCTTGCTGGTGTTAGGAGGAAATTGCTTTTTCTTTTCTTTTCTTTTTTTTTTTTTTGGTCAGTAGGCATGCCTGTGTCTTCTAAGGAGACCTAGTTAATATGTAATACAGGTGCATAATGCTCACTAAAGGGGAGAGGCCAGGGGCTCAAAGGGGCAGAGAGAGAATTTCATGTTTAAAATTTTCTTGTTTTGCCTTAAAAGTAAATTTTTAAAAAAATCAGTATTGAGCCAACAAGATTTCCACACCCACTGCCGACCTCTCAGCTCTCTATCCCTCCAAGCCCTAGAAATACACTCAAGGCACATGCTCATTTTATTTCGCCTTTTCTTTTTTCTGGCCACACTGAGTGGCATGTGGGATCTTCATTCTCTGACCAGGAATCGACCTGCACCCCCTGCAGTGGAAGCGTGGAGTCCAAACCATCGAACCATCAAGGGAGACCTGTGTCATTTTATTTTGTCTCTTTGTTTACAATTATTTATTTAATCTGTGCTGGGTCTTCCTCACTCTGCTAGTTGTGGAGAGCGGGGCTATTCTCTAGTTGCAGTTGGAGTGTTTTTCATTGACCTTAGATTTCATAAAGTGTAGCCGACTCATTGGAAAAGACCCTGGAGGCTTCTCTCGTTGTGGAGCACAGGCTGCACGTGTGAACTCAGTAGCTGGGGCTCCCGGGCCCTAGAGCGCAGGCTCAGTGGTGCGTGGAATCAGCTGCTCCACAGCACGTGGGATCTTCCTGAACCAGGCATCGAATCCATGCCTCTTGCACGGGCAGGCGGACTCATCCACTGAGCCACCAGAGAAGGCAGTGTTGTGTAACTCTAAATGTTGTGATGTCCACACTAAGAAAGTGAAAATAAGCAGGCTGGATGATTCCACTCATCTGCTCTCTTTAACACGCTGTTCCCACAGGATCATCATCCCAGCATGTAATCCATACCGTCTGTTAGGGAGGTGGTTTACCTTCTTGGTTTTGTCCTATGTTTTCACTAAGTGGTGTGTGTACCTTCCTCTAATAGCATCTACCTCTAACAGCATCTACCACCTTGACCTTAGATTTCATAAAGTGTAGCCGACTCACTGGAAAAGACCCCGATACTGGGAAAGCTCGAGGGCGGGAGGAGAAGGGCACGACAGAGGACGAGATGGTTAGACAGCATCACTGCCCCAATGGACATGAGTCTGAGCAAGCTCTGGGAGGTGGTGAGGACAGGGAAGCCTGGTGTGCTGCAGTCCGTGAGGCTGCAAAGAGTCGGACACGACTGAGAGACTGAAGCATAACAACTGGGAAAGTAGATTCGCATCCCCGAGTTCTTCCAAATACAATGAAAAGTCTTCCAGTGACTGAATTAAAGATCCATTTTAAAATGTTAAGTAGCTGAGGCTGTGATGGAACCCAGAAAATAGCACGTGTGGTGGTGAGTCCCTGAACCTGTGCGAACGTGACACCTGGAGGAGAAAGATGGCTGGCACAGGGCAGATGGAGGATTCAGAGAAAGCCGAGACTTGGTGCCAGGCGGGCCAGGAGCCATGCCGACCTGCAGAGACTCCCCGGGGAGCGGTGTGAGGCTGGCGGTCCTCCCAGGTCCTGGACGGGCACCAGGGCCAGTTTCGTGGGGACGTAGTAGGACAAGGTGACCTCAGCTGGCCGGCAGGCCTGGGGGAGGCTGGCAGGCGGGCAGACAGCAGTGAATATGCTGTGCTCTGGGCTGGCCCCCCACGCTTGCCTGCACACTCACGCCCGGCCACAGGTGCACACACACCTGCGTAGGTGTGCACGCACCGGGCGGGGGAGCGGCCACATGCAGACGGGCTGGGCAGCAGCATCACCCCCACCCCAGCAGCACTGCTGGCATTTTCCGTTCCTCGAGGTGTGCTATCCTAGAAATCCCTTCCCAGGCGAGGATTTCTCAGAAGCTGCAGCCAATTCTCATTCCTGCCATGGCGTTCCTCCGCAGACCCTGCCAGGAATGTCTCTTTTTTCATTTATTTCGGGCGCCGGAGAGGCAGCGAGAGGAAGAGGCTCCCTGGCATTTTCATGCACGAGACCGCCTCCTGGACACATGCACCCTGGAAGCCAAGGTTGCAGACCTGAGTGCTGAACCGGGTCTTTCTTCCTCGGGGCTAGATTCCCCTCCCCCGCCACGGGAGCAGGGAAGTGGGGTGGAGGGAGGGGTCCCAGTGCCCCTGACACACTTCCTCCCCCACTGGATCCTCCCCACCTGCCCGCTTCCCAAGTCTTCTGTGCCGTGAGGCCGAGGGCCACCTTTGAAGTTCTAGCATCTAGCATGATGCCCGGCCCACAGAGCGTGTATGAGTGCAGGTCCACCGGCAATCGGATGATCAGATGTCAAGATCGCATCTTATTAGGAGAGATGCCGGGGTAGTGGGTTGAAGAGTGTCCTCCTGCCAAAAAAAAAAAAAAAAAAAATTCATGTCCACTCAGACCTCAGAACGTGACCTTACTTGGAAACAGAGCCTGTGCAGACGTCATTAGTTAAGGTCCTCAAGATGAAAGCATCCTGAACGCAGCGTGTGTGCTGAGCCACTCTGCCGTGTCTGACTCCTTGTGACCCCGTGGACTGTAGCCCGCCAGGCTCCTCTGTCTATGGGACTCTCCAGGCAAGAATACTGGAGTGGGTTGTCATGCCCTTGTCCAGGGAATCCTCCCAACCCAGGGATTGAACCCACGTCTCTTACAGTCTCTTGCATTGGCAGGCGAGTTCTTCAGGGGGAACCTGGCGGGCTGCCGTCTCTGGGGTCGCACAGAGGCGGACACGACTGAAGCGACTTAGCAGCAGCAGCAGTAGCAGCAGCGCCACCTGGGAAGCCCCAGGTGCTTGTGCTGGTGGTTAGGGTTTATTACAGCAAGAGGTTCAGATTAAGCTCAGCAAAGGGCAGAGACAACTGGGGCAGAGTCCAGGAGGGCGGGTGGGTGCCCCATCTCAGGAGGGTGAGGGACACACTAGCATCTCCAGGCAGCGACATGACAACACACAGAGGCACGCCGTCAGAGATGCTCCCGGGCTTGGTGTCCAGAGTCTTTACTGGGGCTCCGTCACTTAGATGTGGCTGACTTCTGACGTGGCTGGGCTTGGTTGCCAGCCCCTCTCGAGGTCAAAGTGATACTGATGCCTCAAAGCCCCCACCCTAAATCATGTAGTTGGGCTTTCTGATACGGTCTAAGACCCCCCAGAAAGACAAACTTACTATTGGGCAGGACATTCCAAGGGCTCAGAGATCACCTTCTAGGAGCTGAGAGCAAAGTCCAGACGTCTCTTCAGATGAGGTTGACTCTTTACTGGACATCTGCCAAGAGACCTCAGATGAGACACTAAACCTCATGGTGCCTCAGTTTTCACACCTGCAAATGGGCAGGCAGGCACCTTCCTTCCAGTGTTGTCAAGAGGATTCTGTGAGACTGCTTCTAGGGAAGCCCTCAGCCCAGCCCCTCACACACGATTGGTCCTCAGGAAGAGGGTGGTGCCGACTCAGCCCCATATCTGACTCTGGATGACACAGATGTAAGGGTTCTTAAAAAGTAAGCCGACAGCCCTGGCTGCAGAGTTAAGAGTGGAGCTCATTACATGTGGCCTTTTTGATGAATTATAAAGAGTCCGAGCCTCGTGCTGAGAAGGGAGAGGAAGAGATGTGAGGCCACAGGCAGGCAGACATATACAGTTTATTTCTGGAGCGAGTGGAGTTCGGTTCTTTACTGGGAGAGCTGGGCCTTTGTTGCAGAATGACCAAGCAGGCTCCGGGCTGAGTCAGGAGACGGGGAGCCCCATCGAGGAGAAGGTGGGCGGCAGGACCAGGTAGCAACTGCCTCTTAGCGGGTTCTTGGCTGTGTTAGAGGCTTGGGCTGCGATATCTGCCTGTCATGAGAAGGGGTCACGGTGATCGCCTCTCTGAAGGTGTCACCTCTCTCCTGAGACGTGTGCTGACGAGCACGGGCCTGTGCAGGAGTGGGAGTTCCTGGCTTTCCGAGGAGGGGTTTCCACTGGGCGCCCTCCCTGAAGACAAGTGCTTGGAAGGCAGATGGGTGGAAGGCAGATGGTGGTGGCACCAGGGTGGTCCTTGGATCTCCCCTTGCCTGCCCTCCACCCCCTTCCTGTCTCCTGAGATGGGCTCCCAGCAGACTCAGGCTGAGCCCGGGGCCTCCTTTCAGCTTCACATCCTGCTACTTGCTCCTGCCCCTCTTTCCCGTCTCAGTTGACGGCTGCTCCGTCATCCTGGTGTCTCAGGCCAACCCTTCAGGTGACCCCAGACCAACCTCTCCCTCTCTTTCAAACACACCATATCCATTTGTCAGCACATCCCGGTTGAGCCCAGGCTTCCGATGTGCCAAGCCTGTCACTAAATGCTTTTTGAGATCTATCTGCTTTAACCCT
>SJYC01045783.1:0-22350 GCA_006408675.1 Madoqua kirkii
CCCAGACCCCGTGTCCCCTGCCCTGCCCGCCTCAGGCCCCACATGCAGCGACCGGTCTGGACCTGTCTCTTATACACATCTCCTCCACCCCAACCCCTCCCCTTCCCCCTCCCCTACCCCTTCCTCCACCCAGTAATGAGAGGCATTGGCTTTCCAGTTGGCAGAGAAGCCCCGAGAGCCCCTCACATGT
Organism: Madoqua kirkii; assembly: GCA_006408675.1. Taxonomy (NCBI): domain Eukaryota; kingdom Metazoa; phylum Chordata; class Mammalia; order Artiodactyla; family Bovidae; genus Madoqua; species Madoqua kirkii. The sequence goes on from SJYC01045783.1 coordinate 191, forward strand.
CTGGCTGTGCAAAGTGTGGCCCTGATTCATGGTTTCCATGGCAACGGCACTCATGTAACAGCCTTGGCTTGTTGCCAGGGCAGATGACAACCATGACAGCAAGTCAGACCGCGTCCAGCTGCGCTCACAGCCGAAGGGGACGGGATGCTGAGCGGGCGGCCCTTCTGCCTCTCTCTCTCTGCCTGGGTCCAGCCTGGAGTGCATGCCCCAGGCGGCCACTCCTCTTGCCTGGACAACCTCAGCCGGGAAGTCAGGGTGCAGGAGGAGCCCCGGATGGGGACCAGGACCCAGGAGCAGACCAGATGCTCGCCACTGTCTCGCTGCGCAAGCTTGGACAGGACTGTGTCCTCTCTGGGCCCTGGCTATGCAGAGCTGGGCTGAATCAGTGACCTCCAGGGCTGCATGCAGGCTGCAGCCGCTTCCTGCAGCCCTGCCAGGCCCAGGGCCCGGGTGGCTGGACTGAGTGGCCTCTCTGTGGCCCTGCTGGACCCAGTGGGCGGGGGGCGCCCCTCTTCATTTTTCTGGCCCAGCCCTGTGTCCCTACAGGCGCTCATAAGGGCCGCCTTTGGGGTCGCACCGGCGCCCTCAAGTTTGCAGTCTCTTTGGATCCTGCTGCTTCCCGCCAGCCCACAGTCCTTAGCTCTGAGTATCGCAGAGCGGACAGCGGATCAGAGCGGGAAATGAGAGCAACCAAGCCCCCCAAATCCCCTGTCCCCCGCCCGTGCCCTGCTGTGGACCCTCAAACACATGCTTCTTGAACTGACCTCCCATTGACATTTCACGGGAGTTTTTTGGGTTTTTTTGCAGATTTCAGCCCTGCGGAGGCAGAGTGTACATCTGCTGTTTCACTTACCTGTTGCCGCATAAGGAGCCACCCCAACCTGCCCTCCTGTTATCTTTCCCGGGGCCGTGGGCTGGCTGGGCTCCACAGGGAGTGCTTCTTCTGATCTCACTTCAAGTCTCTCATGTTGTCACCAGATCGTGGCTGGGCTGGTGTCATCTGCAGGTGAGACCGGACCCAGGCTAGGCGCCTCTCTGCTCCATGTGGTAGAACAGTCTGGCCTTTCTCCACGACATCCTCCTGAGGAGAGGGACCTGGACTTTCAGGTGGTGGCCCTGAGCTCCCCAAAGTGCAGGGTCCAAGAGGGAGGAAGCGGAAAGGGGGGCAGGCCAGACCTGGAATCGGCACACTGCTGACATCCCACCCCGGGAATGACCCAGCGTAAACACTGGCGGGGCGTGGTTCATCCCGGCCATCTCAGGAGACTGCCCAGCGCCCAAACTGCAGACGAGAGAGCTGGGCGCAGATGGTTATGTGACTTCACTCCTGACTCAGTCACTGGTGTGCTTGTGGGAGAGGAAGAGACCCAGATGCACATGGGCGTGTACATATGTGCATGCACTCAGGCTCATGCACACACACACACACACACACACACACACACACACACAAGTGAAACCATGTGAAGGCAGAAGTCAAGGGTGAGGTGTCCAAAGTGAGTTCCTTGTGGAGCGAGTATTCCCGTCCAGATTGCTCAGCCTCCCAACCCAAGAGTCTGCCGCAGCCTCTTCACAGCGAATTTCAAAGGACCCTGAGGCAGCTGTTCTCTGCAGCTTTTTTCCCCCTTCTTTTTAACATTTCTTTATTGGAATATAATTGGCAGCTTTTTAAAAAAGATTCCCCACCCCCCACTGTGGGCCATTTTTTAAGTCTTTATTGAATTTGTTGCAACATTGCTTCTGTTTTTCTGTGTGTTTTGTTTTTTTGGCCAGGAGGCAGGTGAGATCTTAGTTCCCTGAACAAGGAAGGAACACACACCCTCTGTGCTGCAAGGCGAAGTCTCAGCCCCTGGACTGCCAGGGAAGCAGTGCTTTTGAAGAAAGGAGGCCAAGTTGGGGGCAAGGGTGGAGCAGGCACGGGAAGGACACCGGGCATGCAGCTTGGGGCCTCCACTGCCTCTTGCTTTCCTGGGACCGCACTCTTTGTTCACAGGGAGTCCAGGTTGCGACTGCAGCTGCTGTAACCTTGTAACCTTGCTGCAACCCTTGTAACCCTCTGGCACCTGTCCTGACCCCCTGCAGGGGAGAGCGTGGCCTGGGCTTCCCCTCACAGTCACCTAAAGGTACCTGGTGATGCACTTGGTTGGGGGGAACTTAAAGTCCCGCTGGGGCCAACTTAGGCTAAAGGAGATGAAAGATGGGATGAAGCTGGGGGATAAATTCTCCTTTCTTCCTTTGGAGATGTCGTTGTGAGGCTTGGCTTTCTTGCTGTAAACCTGCTGGGAGACCTCCCTGGGGCCCTTCTTGCAATGGGTGACGCCCTGGCCGGCCCAAAAGTCTATTATTATGTGATGTCTCCTGCATCCTCTCTCCTCTGCCCAACCTCACTCTCATCGCCCAGCGACGGCACCTTCCAATAAACTGTTAGCACTGAAGTTTTGCCTCAGGTTCTATTATCTAGAAAACCTGGGTGAGGATAGCCCTGGGGCCTCCGCAGCCCATGGAGGATGGAATAGGATTCTGAAAATGCTTGCTGAGCACTGACCTGCAGGAGATGAAGGCTCAGTAATGGTCACTCTTGTGACTCAAAATAAAGACTTGAAAAGCTTCACCCCATACCTTTCCAGGAAACCTCCTCTGGGGGAATCCCAAGAATTCTTCATTACCTGAGTAAATGCAGAAACTCTTGTCTGTAGAATTCTTGAGGCCAAGCTCCAATTTGATTTAGATCCCTATTTTCAGGCTTAAGGAATTTATATTTCATAGAGTCAGGTGATAAACCCTAACATTTATCAAGCACCTGTCAAGTGGCAGAAACTGTGCCTCGTACTTTAGATGGGTTATTTGATTTTATCCTCTCAATAGCCTTGTTAAGGAGGTACGATTATTACATCCATTGAAAAAAAAAAAGAGATGACAAACAGGTCTAGAGACACCGAGCGCTTGTCCAGTAACATGTAGCTGATGAGAAGTGGAGCTGGGACTTGTCTGGTTTCAGTCTAGAGCCCTTGTTCTTCACCAGAACCAAGAGAGACTTCCCCTGCTCTTCTTGGCAAGAAGCATTTGTCTTCAGAAAGGACAAACCCTTGGTCTTGTCTCTTTGACTAAAATGTCTTCCTTTTGAGGTAGTGAGTTCTTCAGCACTAGGAGCATGTAAGCAGTAAGTTTCAAGGTTTGTGTTACCCTGGGCGTGGAGAGATGTTCGGGTGACAGATCCAGGAAGCAGACCGCCTTTTAAACTTTTAAACATCTCTTTCTGTGATGGGCTGTCCTGTTGTAACCACGGCTTGCCCAGGAGGACACGTTAATTTTCTGGCATCCAGTTTATCTGGAAGGGCTCTCTGTTCCTCCAACCTGGGTACCATCCTCACTCCATACCCCACACCCTCAGTGCACCCAGCTTCTCCAGGCTCAGTCAGGACTCGGCAGAGCAGCCAAGGCTGATGCTGGGTAAGGCAGGCTGGCTGTGGGGTGGAAGAGCCAAGGAGCTCAGTTCCCTGGCAGCATAAGAAGACCCTCCCTTCTAACCCAAGGTGGGGCAGGGACCCTGATTCAGAAGAGGAAGCCCAGGAGAGGACAGGCCCGCATGCGCTCGATTTTTAAAAATAACAAATTAATTTGGCTGGACCAGGTCTTAGCTGTGGCACGTGGGGGCTTTAGCTGCGGCAGGCAAACTCTTAGTTTCGGCACGTGGGATCTAGTCCCCTGACCAGGGGTCGAACCCGGGCCCCCTGCACTGGGAGCACGGAGAGCCACTGGACCACTAGGGAAGTCCTCATGTGTGCTCTTGAAGAGAAGAGCGTTTCCGAACCAGCTGTGGGCTTGGCCCTGCTGCCTGCAACTGGCAGGACCCCTCCTCTGTCCTCCTCCCATGTTTAGAACAGCAGGGACTGAGGGCAGGGGTCTCCAGGTGTTCCAGCCCAGCCGCCACACTTGGGGAAGGCTCTGGACCCACAAACCTTTGCAGGATCGAGGGCCCCTCCCATGTTCTTTTCCCAAGGCCCCTCCCCTCTGCTGGAGGCCAAAGTGTCCCAGCCCCACTCTGGTCCCCGCGATGGCCTCCCATTTGCAGGCACCTGCCTCACTTGTCCTGGGGGCCTCATCCCTGGTTAGCCCCCCAGTAGGTCTGAGGTGCTCAGGTGCCCCCCGTAAGACCTTCTCCTGCTTCTCCTTCATCTGAAGCCTCTGCTGCTCGTGGAGCCATGCATGCCCTCCGTTCGGCTGCCTCCACCAGGCCCCTCAAGAGGCACCAAGAAGCTCCCAGGCCAGCCCCCATCTTGAGTGACTCCCCACAGGAAAGGCTTCCTTCTCACTCTTGGCTCAGCCGGAAGTAGGCTTTGTGGATGCTCCGCTCCACGTGGTCACGCAGGGGCCCAGGCTCCTTCCCATCGGATGTCACATCTTCACCTAGAGCCCCGGAAGCCAGGAAGGAGGGAGCGTGGAGGAGGGTGTGATGGGCCAGGCCTGCCAGGGGGTGGTATTTCGCTGCCCACCCAGCCCGTGAACCTGCCTGCAGGGGGCCGTGCGGTTCAGCTGTGTGTCTGGGAGGCAGGTGCCAGGATGCCCAACTCCAGACACCGCTGAAGGGTGAGGATTTCTGCATCCAGGGCACAGACCTGCACAGACCCAGGGTCTCTCCTGGAGGGGAGCTGGAGGGGAGAAGCTATCCTTGAAGGAGGAACAAAAAGACCTTGCCTGCTTTCCCAGGCAAGGGACCCGAGGTCCTTGGCCTCCCGCGCCTGTGGCTGGGGCTCAGGTCAGGCCGACTTTCCACGCCCACCGCCTGTTCCAGGGCTGGGACGATACTGGGCCCAGGGCTCGGGGGAGGCACACCTGAGGGGTGGCCCCCCAGACTCCCTGCTGTGGTTTCCAAATCTCCACCCCAGGCAAGCCCATCTGTCTGCTCCCCTCCAACTCTCCCCTCCCCAGCTCCCAGCAGCTCACCCAACATGCCAGAGCCCCTGGAGCCGGCCAGCCAGGCTGGAGCCCAACCCCTCCCTACTGCAACAGGAATCAAATCGAGTTTCCGCCCCCTCCCCTTGGAATCAGTCTCATGGGTTCTGGATAGGAGGGAGCCTGGTCTGTGGGCACAGTGTGGGGGCTGGAAATGAACATTTCTCCCCAAATAATAACATCAACAGCAACCTAATTCAGACCCAGCCTGGGCCCGCTGAGAGCCTTCTGTGCTTCCCTGGGAGGTCTGGAAACTGGGCCGAGCCCTGTGGGCAGAACTGAGCAGCTCCGGGGGCAGGGGTGTGTGTGTAGGGGGTAAGAACAGACCCCCAGCCTAGAGCAACGGGGAGCAGGAACGGACAGCTGAGAGGAAGTATCCAGTGCGCAGCCCCTTGGAGTGGCTCCCGGCGGCCCACCATGAGGGGAAGTGCCAGCCTTGGAGGTGGCACCCTTGCTGGCTGCTGGATCCAGGTGCTTGTGGCTGTGTTCCCCGCTTTGGGGGCCGGGGCGGCTCCTGGGCTTCTCACCCTGCAGCGTTTGCTGAGCCAGTGGCTGACCCTCCACCATGATCCAGGGCTCCCTGCATCCACACACTATGCTCACTTCCGGACTGTGGGGCTACGCAATGTGTGGCCTTAACCCAGGCTCAGCTCCTGGCCCCATCTCTTCCCTGCTGTGTCACCTCTGAGCCTCAATGTTCTCATCCATAAAATGGCTACTGCTAAGTCGCTTCAGTAGTGTCTGACTCTGTGCGACCCCATACATGGCAGCCCACCAGGTTCCCCTGTCCCTGGGATTTTCCAGGCAAGAACACTGGAGTGGGTTGCCATTTCCTTCTCCAATGCATGAAAGTGAAAACTGAAAGTGAAGTCGCTCAGTCGTGTCCGACTCTTCGCAACCCATGGACTGCAACCTACCAGGCTCCTCTGTCCATGGGATTTTCCAGGCAAGAGTACTGCAGTGGGGTGCCATCGCCTTCTCTCACAGTAGCAATTTCCTTGAAAGGCTGTCTTATGGGCTTTGGCGCTCAGTCATGTCTGACTCTTTGCAACCGCACGGACTGTAGCCCGCCAGGCTTCTCTGTCCATGGGATTCTCCAGGCCAGAATACTGGAGTGGGTTGCCATTTCCTTCTCCGGGGGATCTTCCCCACCCAGGGATCGAACCCAGGTCTCCCGCGTTGCAGGCAGATTCGTTACCGACAGAGCCACCAGGGAAGCCCAGAGGGATTAGGAATCACATGCAAAGCAGCGGTGCCTGGAGCACCTCCTGAGCTGGTGGCTACTGTTGTCATGGCGATGAAGATGCTACAGAAGACAGGGATGACTCCCAGACCTGCTGTGTGCCCCTCCCCCACCTCCGGCCCAGCCTCGGATCCCAGGAAATGAAAGGAACAGGACCTGCTGCCTCCAGGGTACTCATTTTCAGGAAACCTTGCCTGAGGCCTCCCTCATCTTAACTGGGCCTCACCTGGGAAATGAGGTGGGGAGACGCCAGGCTCAGCAGTGTCGCGAGGGACATTCAAGCTGGGAGCAGGTCCCTGCAGAGTCTGGGAGCAGGGCCCCCACAAAGTCGGGGAGCAGGGCCCCCCACAAAGCCCCCAGAGCCGACTCGAGGGCAGCGGGGCCCACAGTCCCTGTGACGAGCTCTCCAGGTCACTGGGCAGCGCTGGCCAGGTGGCCCCAGGCGTCTCCCACCCTGCTCCGGCTCTGAGGTTCCACACCTTCAGGACGCGCTCGCTTTCCACACAGACCCGCAAACGTTCGTCTTCGCGGGACAGTCCTTGGCGACCACCCGCCCTCGTGTGACAGAGGAGGAAACCTGGGGACGGGCAGGGACAGGCCTGAGGTCACTCTGAGCCACACCTCGCAGCCTTAAAAGGGCCCCACGCACGCACAGCTGCTCTGACCTTCCCCTCAGCCACTTCCAGTCCTCGGAGCCTCCGCCCAGACCCCGTGTCCCCTGCCCTGCCCGCCTCAGGCCCCACATGCAGCGACCGGTCTGGACTGCTCACGCCCTCCACTGGCCTCCATCACAGCTGGACACAAAGACCAGACACAGCAGCCAGGCCTCCCTGTGGGCACTGGCCTCGATACCTCCTGGGGCCCCGATCTCTGAATTTAATCTCACGTGACAGGGGCCCAGAGTGCTCTGGGCCTGAGGGTTTACTGAGATGGGGTGGGGGGGGTCTTCTTCTAGATTCCAGGTGGGCGGCTCAGTACCAGGACACTTGGGATACCACCCTGGGTTTGCCCAGACACAGAGAGGGTGTCCACTAGGCCATCCTACCTGCTCCAGGGAGAGTAACGCCTCTTAACCGCTTCCAAGCCGCCATATTTGTACCATTAGTGAAATATACAGAGTATGTGCCGTTTTGGCCATTTTTAGGTAAGCAGCTCAGCGGCACTAAGAACAGTGACCCTGTTGTACAGCCCCCACCACCGTCCATTTCCGGAGCCCTTTCATCTTGTAAAAGTGACCTTCTGTCCCCTTTAAACACGAACCTTCCATCTCCCCGTCCCTGGCTTCTGGGATCCACCCTGCTACTTTCTGTCTCTATAAATCTGACTCCTTCAAAGAGCTCACGTAAGTGGAATCCTACCGTATTTACCTTTCTGTGACTGGCTTATTTCACTGAGTATAACGTCCTCAGGGTGCATCTATCTTGCGACAGAATTCTCTTCCTGTTTAAGGCTGAGTGATCCTCCCTTGTGTGGACAGATCACACTTGAATCATCTGTCCACGGACACGTGAGTTGCCTCCATCTTTTGGCTACAGTGGACGACGCTGCTGAGAACACGTGTGTGCAATTAACTGTTCAGTTACTCGGGCTAAAGCTCCAGAAGCAGAAATATTGGGTCGTACGGCAGTTCTGTGTTCATTTTGGAGGCATTCATCCACCTGTTACCTGGACTGCCACTTATGAATCTGCAGGGGGCCTGGAGCTTCTCCCGTGCAGGAGAAGCCCAGCCTTTCCTCCAGGAGGAATCAGCGGCAGCGTGGCGCGGGGGCGTGGAGCTGGCTGAGGCCTGTCTGCCTTCTCACTGTCTTCAGGCATTGCTGGTGAAAGCTGACCCTTTGATCTCATCAGATTTCCAAGGGAAAGAAAAAAGGAGCACTGTGAGTAGCAACGTGACCTGAAGGCTCCTCAGGAGAAATCTCATCCTTGGGGAGGCAAAGAGCTGGAGCGGGGAGCCTCTGCTCCATTCTGAAGAATCCAGATCCTGCAGCTACTGACGGGGGAGAAGTAATTCCATTATTCAGCAGTGTGGCTTAGTCAGGGCAAGAGCCCTGTTCTGTGCACAGTGGGCAAATGCTTACAGCGGGACGCACGAGCAGCGCCCGGTAAAATGCATCAAGCTGTCTGGACTCAAAAACACCTGCTCTCCTTCACCCGGGCCCCTGGGGTGGGATTGGGGGCACGTCGACTGAAATCCAGCTTTGAAACATGACCCCAAAGGCCTTGGTGGTGTTTTCACTGCAGAGAACTGTCACCAACCTGCCGATGATTTTGGAAGGACTGACGGCAGAAGACCAGGATGGCTTCCCCGTGGAGAGAAGGGCTAAGAAGGCTGGACCTTGGCAGAGTTTTCCACCCTCTGAATTCCTCTTGCCTTCTCAGTCGCCCCGAATCACACTTGCCTCAGTTTATTAACCCCCTTCACTGCGTCTGGCATCTCTATGCAGCATCTCATTTGTTACGGGCTAAATTATGTCCTCTTGAGTCTTTCCTGGTGGCTCATATGGTAAAGTATCTGCCTGCAATGTGGGAGACCTGGGTTCAATCCCTGGGTTGGGAAGATCTCCTGGAGAAGGAAATGGCAACCCACTCCAGTATTCTTGCCTGGAGAATCCCATGGACGGAGGAGCCTGGTAGTCTATAGTCCATGGGGTCACAAAGAGTCAGACACGACTGAGTGACTTCACTTTCACTTTCTTTAAAAATTTGCACAGTGAGGTCCCATCTCCCTAGTATCTCAGGATGTGATTGTATCTGGAGACAGGAGAAGATTAAGTTAAAACAAGGTCACTGGGGTGGGCTCTAATCCAGATGACTGGTGTCCTTAGAAGGAGAGGAGATGAGGACACACACTCACAGAGGGAGGACCACGTGAGGACACAGAAGACAGCCGTCCACAAGCCAAGACAGAGGCCTCAGGGGAGGCCGACCCTGCTGACACCTTGATCTCAGACTTCCAGCCCGTGCAAACCTAAAGTTCTGCTGTGTAAGCCACTCACTCCGCGTTAGTGTGTTATGGTGGGCCAAGCAAAATAATCCATTGTCCATCATTTAGTCCATCAAACAGCCCAGGGAGGTGGGTGACGTTCAGAATGGGGAGGATGAGGCCAGACTCTTGCCCGAGACGGTCTGGCAGCGCCAGCGGGAGCCAGCGTCTGCTACCTCCTTCCTGCGGCCTCCAGCGGGGTCCATTCCTTTCCCAGGATGGAAGATCCCAGAATGGTTGTTCCAGGTTGGCAAGGCTGCAGCCGAGTCTGCCTGGGTCTCCCTCCACTTTGACCTGTGGCTAAAGGGTTTCTTTTCTGGCCACCCTCTGAAAGCACCGCCTATGGTCCTGGTTACCATTTGGGCTAGATCGATGCCTTTGCCTCCCAGTTCATCCATCGCAGGCAGTGAGAATGATGGCTGGGCAGCCAGGCCGGTGTCCGAGCCAAGCAGCCCTGCTCGGGGCAGAGAGGCACCAGCCAGAGGGGGTCCCTGTAGCGTCCGGGACACAGGATGGCAGCCAGCGGCTTGGCTCAAAGGCTGGGGGCCGGGGCCAGACCAGCTCCATCTCATCCCAGCAGGAGGGTTTGCACTGTAGGCAGTGACGCTATTTTGGCACAGAGAGGGCCCATCTGCTGCCCAGGCCGAGCCCCGCTGATGAATGCCAGGCCTCGGGCTGCGGCTGCGAAAACTCCGAGTGCTTAAAAGCCCGACCTTAGGGGTTTCCTATTGGTATAACTTATAGGCCACATCAGTTTTAGGACCTCCAGAAATCACTCCAGACCAGCCTCCAGCATCTTCAGCCTGTGACATCCACCTCCCCGGGAGCCCCAGACGTTTCTGTCTCTTTTCCAGAGACCTTGAAACTCCATCACTAATCAACACGCCCCCCGCCCCCATCCCTGCCCCAGTCACACTGAAGAGAGAGCAGGAAAGTCCCTCCCTTCTTGGGTTGTGTTATGTACTGTGTGTTTTCCTAGTTGTTCCAACCTGTCTGCTCCCTGGATTCAGTCATGATTTGTTCTTGTTGTTGTTTAGTTGCTAAGTCGTGTCGGGCTCTTTGCAACCCCACGGACTGCAGCCCTCCAGGCTCCTCTGTCCATGGGATTACCCAGGCAAGAATCCTGGAGTGGGTTGCTATTTCCTTCTCCAAGGGATCTTCCTGACCCAGGGGAATCTTCTGGGGTTTCCTGTACTGGCAGGTGGATTCTTTATCACTGAACCACTTGGGAAGCCCAAGTGTCAGGATGGACACGATTAATAACCAGTTTCTTTCTTGGGCTCCGGATGCTGCTGGTAAAGCCAGAGACTGGTGACCTCCCTCCCCTTGGAGAAGAGAGAGCACAGCTGTCCAGCTGCCCTGAGAATCCATCACAGCACATCAGGCTCCACTTCCTCGGTAGAGCTTCTGGAATAAAACACAGTTGCTTACACATTCGTATTTCCAGCAAATGCAGGCTGTTCCTTCATCTGTTAATACTGTCTTCAAATAAAAAGGGGTGTGATGAACATCTTTCTCATACTCTCTCTCACACACACACACACATCAGGCATCGAGACAGTAGACAACGCAAAGTTCTGGGCGCTAGATCTCCCCAAGCTTGAGCCCTGGGTCCACTACCTACTTGCCATAGGTATAAACTGACTTGAACACAGCTGACCTGGGAATTACCTTGAGCACAGCGGCAGGTTTCTTGGAGGGACAGGTGGCTGAGGAGCTGGGCTGTTGACAGACAGGAGGCGAGGAGCGCTGGACCTCAGGATCTGCAAAAACCGTGAAGCTGCTAACAACAGCATCTGCGTGCCTGAGAAAAGTGCCGCAGGCAAGTAGCCGTGTACATCTGTTGGAGGCGCGTGTCTGCGGTACTCATCAGGGTCTCAGAGCAGGTCTGTCACTCTCAACCCCAGAAAGGCTCAGAATCACTGCTTGAACCACCTCCCTGGCCACTCAGGGCCTAACGCCTTCTCTCCACTCCAGTCACAAAGTATCCCCTGGTTGCCCTGTCCCGGCACTGACTCTCCCCATTCCCTGGGGCTTCCCAGCACCCGGGACTTCCAACATTACCACCAGGACAGTCCCAGGCAAGCAGGACAGCAGGTCCCCCCAGCTCCGTCCTCTCCAGACTTTGGCAAACTTGCTCTATTGGCGTTTCTGACCACCCACTCCACCCACCCCGAGTGAGGTGCCCCTCATCTGTGTGCCCACGCCCTCTCTTCTCGTCACTACGCCCACCCCACTGTACTGAAATTGCTCACTTAATCATCTCCCTTCCTGCTGCCTCATTCACTGCAGCATGCCCTGGTCCAGTCACATGATCTGTATGAGCGCAATGACGTGTGGCTGGGGCAGGAGGGAGCTGATGACTCCATCGTGAGCAAGCCCGCTGCTGCAGGGAGGCAGGGAGATTTCGCCCCCTCCCTGCTTAGAGACCTGGCTTCCAGGGACAGCTCTTGGTTCTGACGTCAGTCAGGCGCATCTGACTGACAGCAAGATAAAAAAGCATTCTGAATTCAGAAAGCCCCTCAAAGTTCTCAGAAGGTTCTGGGGAGATAACCCAGAGAGTTGAAGGGGAGGTTGGAAAGAAATTCCCCACAGAAGACCTACCCAGCTGGTGGAGGATGCCAGGGCTCCCTGATGGCCATGGGGTCACCTTTCAGGGAGTGTGGGGGGGTCACCTGAGCAGCATCGTGGCTGCAGCAGGTGAGGGTGTTGGGGTTGATGCTCCTACTGTAGAGTTTGCTAGACCTGCCATGAAAAATCCCGCAAACTCAGGGAGCTCAGCTCATGCTCTGCGATGACCTAGAGGGGTAAGACGGCGTGGGAGAGAGGCTCAGGATGAAGGGGATATTTGTATATGTATAGCTGATTCGCGCTGCTGTGCAGCAGAAATGAACACTGTAAAGCAAGTATAGTCCAGTAAAAAGTGAATTTAAAAAACACTGGAAGCTGGGAGGCTTAGCCACCAGAAACTCATGGTTTCTCAGTTCTGGAGGTTGGACGTCCAAGGTCAAGGTGGTCAGCAGCGCTGTTCTCCTCCCCGTGGGCATTAGCGGAGGACCTGTCCCAGGCTTCTCTCTCAGCTTCAGATAGCTTCTTGGCTTGTGGCAGCATCATTCTAGTCTTCATTCTGCATTCTGTGTCTGTGTCCATGTTCAAAGTTTCCCCTTTTTATAGGGACGCCGGTCACACTGGATTGCAGCCCGCCCACCCTCGTCCAGCGTGACCTCATGCTGATTAATGATGGCTGCAGTGACCCTCCTTCCCAGTAAGGTCACACACAGAAGAACTCGGGGTTATGATGTCAACACGTGACTGTGGGGAGGGGAGACACCATTCAGCTCATGACACCCCCCAGGACAGAGTTCAGGAGGCAAGATGGCCCCTCAAGATGAAGCGAGAGAGACATCCCCAGAAAAGGGGGGAATGGATGCTGAACTGTTTGACCATAGTTTCCCTGGGGGCTGTGAGATTCACTAGGTGATGAGCTGTCAGAGGGCCAGGGTGTAAATTAACAACTTGCCTTCTCCGCAACAGAACCTTGACTTCCATCAGGTCTACACAATGCACCGCCTGAACAGGTGTTGCCTGAGCATGTACTGGTAGCCAAGCTCTGCTCAAGGCACCTGGACTACAGAAGTAAAGACAGATAAAACTCTCTGCCCTCCTGGGGCTTCCATTCTAGTGATAACCGCCCTCCCCAATACCCCGACCATCTGTTGATTCCCTCCAGAGGGAGGTAGGGCCTCATCTCCCCCACTGCGGTCCTTCCTGTGGTTTCAGCCACACGATCTCAGCAACACTTTTCCTGGGGGGATACTTGCCTCCAGAGGTGTGAGCCCCCATCCCCAACCCCAGCCATCTGTCTTCTCCCCTCCAGCCCCTCACCCTGTCTTTCTTTGTCTCAGGAACTAAAACAGGAGGTAAGTTTATCAGACGCAAATTGCTCAAGGACCTCATTCATTTTGTACAGTAATTAAATAGAAGCTGTTTGGAAATATAATTATAGATTGGCCCATCAAAGCAAATTAAATCTTTGAAGAGTAATGGCCTAATTAGCTGCTAGATTCTGCCATTAAAAAAAAAATCCAAATGCCCCGTTGTCCCAGACCAGGAAATATCAGGGCCCAGCTGTGAAAGGCATCAAAGGGACATTAATATCAGGTGGCTGTGGATTCTGAGCAGATGAGGGCCTTGGGGTGTAGACTCATTTATCAAGATTAACATGGCTGGCTAGACTAGGGGTCCTCGTTTATTTATTTGCTTCTCAGAGTCTTAACAGATGTGTATACACTATCCACTCTGGGGCTTCTTGGCTGGGTCCCACTCGGACTCCCCTCCTCTCCAAGCCCTTTCTCTTCCTTCTTAATGCTGACTATGCATATCTGTTCTGTATCCTCAGGACCAATCCCATCTCTGCCACACCCTCTCCTATCCTAACTCTCCTCACGATCCCAGTTTTCCATTGATCTGGGAGGTAGGTGAGGCTCTGGAAAGTTCTGGAACATACCAGGACGTCTCAGGTCCTTGCCCCTGAGCCCTGACTCTATGTAATGGATGCCCATGGGGCCTGGAGTGCCCCCAGCGGGGCTAACAGTGCTGCCACCCTTCAGGTCCTCTTGTGGCACCAGTTCCTGACTTTCCCCATAGGTAGCTGCACTGCACTCGTGGTCCACGTGGACTGCAGCAGGTAAACTCCACCTGGCAGGCCCAATGATGGACACGCGATCCCGGCCTAGCCAATCAGATCACTTCATTCCCCCAACCCCAGTGATTGGTCAGCTGTGGGCATGTGACCCACGTCAGGCCAATCAGAAGCATAGCAGTGTCACACGGGCTTTTCTCGCGAGTGATTGAGCTGGAAGCGGCAATCTTGCCACTGGAAGGTAGCGCCGTCCTGTGGACGCTCGGCACTGCCCCTGGCACCAGTGCGGCTCTAGTCCTGCGTCAGCCGGAAGAAGAGTGTAACCTCCGTGGGTTTTCCAGTTTCGGTTTTAATACGTGACCCTTTCATTTTTTATAATGCTGCAGCCCTTTTGAGCCCGATGCTAGCACTTGCAATTTGAAAGCCTCTAATTCTGCAAGCTTCTCCTTTCTCAGCACCCACAACCAGCAGGCCCAGTTGCCAGCACATTGCCGAGGGGCTCAGCCAGGGCTTCCTGTCTCCAGCCCCAGCTCCCCCAGAGAATGACAGTTGCAGCCCTGGCCCTAGCGATCCCCTCAGAAACAGATGGGACGTCCCCCCCATATACACACCAGATCCTTTGAAAAGTGGATACCCTGCTAGAATATTATCGGAGAAACGCCCAGGGGAAAAAATTGGGGAGGGTGTCAGGAAAGACGAGGGCAGTAAGCGCACAGTGTAAGGAGGACTCCAGGGGCAGGTGCGAGGGTGGGAGAGCAAGTTGGGCGGAGCTGTTCTAGACACCATGCAGGTTTAGAGGGAGGCTTGTGAGGTTGTTGTGGGCAGGCCTGGAGCCCCCATCTCCCACCCTGTCACCCTCAGTCACCAGCCAGGAGCAGGAGTCCCAGAACATTGGTGTGGGGGCGCTGGGTTGGTCTTTCTTGTGGGGGTGTGTGGGGGGGGGTCTGCACGGAGACGGTCACATTGGGGTCTCTTGTCCAGGACCTCCAGCCTGGACCCTGAGGAGCGGGCTGAGTGTCACCGCACTGAGCCTGCTCTCCTCCTGATGGGGGCCCGCTGCGGATCAGCTCTGACAGCATGGCCGGCCGTGCCTAACGAGCTTGTGTGGTTGTTGCTAGGAAGACTTTGGAGTCCCATTCAAGACCTGCGTGCTCTCCCCATCTGGTATGCCTTCCTGAGCTCAGCGTCCTGGGCTGTGAAGTCTCTCCTGGGGGTGTCTTGTGGATTGAAGTCACTTATTTGTCTGCTCATTCGTTCATTCAGTCATCTGCTGGGTGCTTTCTAGAGTCAAGGTTGGGCTTGAAATTGAGATGAGTGAGTGGACTGGGGGCACTGCGATCATGAAGCTGGAGCCTGATTGGCAGGAACGACAGAAATACAACAACAAAAATTTAGCAAAATGATTACAATTGTCAGGGTCAAGAAGGACTAGCTGTGTGTGTACATGATCGGATGAGAAGGGAGGGACATGGCCTGGGACAGTGGGGTCCTCTCTGAGGTCATGACACTTCTAACCATTGGGCTTCAAAGGGTCATGAGTGAGCCCCTTGGGGTGAGAAGGGCGATGGGAACAGATGAGAGAATTAATGGAAAGTAATTGCTGCAGGGTTCGCTGCAGGGCCCTGCCCTGCTTCCCCACCTCCCTGGAGGGCTGCAGGCTGTGGGGCGCTGGCCCCAGGACCGACAGCCACCAGGAGTGGCGGTGAGAGAGCACACCTGCCCCCCGCCCCGAGGGAAGACCTGGTACAGAGCCCTCAGAGTCTCAGTCTGGGGTGGCCCACCTTGGCTGGCAAGTGGCCGTGCCAAGGCAGAGGACAAGAGGCTCAGCTGGCCTCAGGCCCTCCCATCTCCAGCCTCCAGCAAAAGGGGTCCCCAACCTGGAGGCCCAAGAGCTCCCTTTGACCAGCGCTATGCAGCTCATGATAGACCAGAGGACACAACTACCGCTGATTTAACAGCAGCTTGGGGGGAGGCAGAAATACTGCATTGTTTGTAAGATACATGTGGAGGTAAATATTAAAACTTGGAAGAAAGAAAGCTCTAAGAATTGAGAAAATACAGGAATAAAAAATCTCCTATGCATGCACGCTCAGTCTCTCCAGTCGTGTCAGATTCTTTGAGGCCCCATGGACTGTAGCCTCCAAGTTCCTCTGTATGGGATTGTCCAGGCAAGAACACCAGAGGGGGTTGCCATGTCCTTCTCCAGGGGATCTTCCCCACCCAGGGATCAAACCCACATTTCCTGCACGACAGACAGTTTCTTTACAACCGAGCCACTGGGGAAGCCGGAAATCCCCTCTGAAGTGGATTGAATTGTGATCCCCCAAAGCTATATTCAGTCCTAACCTCCAGTGCTTGTGAATGTGAGGGTGTTTGGAAAATGGGTCTTTGCAGACATAATTAAGTGAAGGATCTCAAGATGGGATTATCTGTATTCACAGGGTGGACCCTAAATCCAATGGCAAGTGTCCTGATAAGAGACAGGAGACAGACTCATGGAGGAAGAAAGCCATGTGACAACAGAGGCAGAAATGGGGGTGATGCTTCTACAAGCCGGGGAGGGAGCAACCAAAGACTGATGGTGGCCCCAGAAGAGAAGAGAGGCGTGGACTAGATTCTCCCGCAGAGGTTGCAGCAAGAACCAAGCCTGCTGACACACTTTCAGCCTCCAGAACTGTGAAAAGACGTATGTCTGTTGTCTTAAGCCACCCAGTTTGTGGCTATTTGTCACGACAGCCTGGGAAACTAACACAGCCTTCAAGGTGGGGAGCTCCTTTCCAGAAAGGCACTCGTGGGGTTTGCAGAGGCTTTGACAGAGGGGCTGTGGGTGCAAAGATGTCACTTCTAGCAGCCAAGGTGGGGAAATTGTGTGTGCGTCTCCAGGCTCAGAAAGAAGCAGGGCCCCTGGGCAGCCGGGGCACTCCCGGCATCCTGGATGGCTCGCTGCCCCCTGGAGGGCAGATGGGGCCAGAGATGGCCCTCCCTGGAGACGCCTAGAGTGGCCAGCTAAGAAGCCCTGGGAACTTGGGGTGCAGCACCTCCAAGGCCCCACTCTTTATGGTGCAGGCTCAACAGAGACACGTGCTGGATGTAGTTATACTGGATGCTGGTGGCGGGGGTGCAAGGGGATCCTATATACACTGGTGTGATCTCCCATAAGCCTCTCCCCAGCCCAGCAAAAAGACAGGCTGTACTGCCCCCATTTTTTTCCGCTAAGGAAGTTGACCGCAGAGACATCAAGCAACTTGCCCAGGGACACAGAGCTGGCAAGAGGCAGAGCCAGGAGCAGCGCCTCTGCTCCCGTCTGCCCCGCACTGCTGGGGGCGGCTGTTAATGGCCATCTGTTCCTGGACACTTCCCCGTCCCCCTCCCCAGCCCCATAGGGCCTCGACTGCCTCTCCGGAAGTGAGAGTGCTAGACTTGGTTCTCAGGCAGGGCGTGCCCCGGAACCATCCAGGGAACTTCCACAAGACCTATGGGCCTTACCCTGGGGGTGGGGACCAAGCACGTGCACTTTGTAAAAGTCCCTGGAGTAACAGTCCCCAGGAAAGTCTTGAGAACCCGCAACCAGGAGAACCCTTTGATCATCCCAACACCCCCAAACTCCTCCCGGTGTGGCGGCTGGAGCTGAGAAGGTTTGATTTATTCGTGTTCATTATGGGTGAGTTTGCAGAGCTGTGGGGAGGATGGGCCAGCGGGCTGGGTTGCAAATGAAAACCAAACATATTCTAAATTATGAAACGCACACACACAAAACCGGAAACCAGGCTCTTTCATTCAGATTCGGAGGACTGGATGCCGTATCCTTGGTAACACAGTTTGAAGAAAACAAGCCTTTCTCCCAACAGCCAGCCTTGCCTCGGCGGCCAAGCTTCCATCCTTCTGTCCTGGGATGGGAGGCAGGGATTCTCTGTGGCCTCTGGCTCTTACAGTCCCTCTGGATCCACCTTATTCATGAGCATTGATCTGGGGAGCTGGGAGGGAGGAGGGAAAACAGCAGGATGGGAGAGACTTGCTGGACACAGCATGAGAAATGCAGACCTAGAGGGTCACGTTGATATAATTTCCAGAACTTTGCGAACCAATTCCCATCCCTCGATTTCCTTAATCTTTTTGATAAATAGGCCCTATAATCACATCTCCTTTCGAGATGTCCAGCAATAAAAACTCTAAGCCCGAGAGATCAAATAGTTGCGTTGTCATCCTGTTATTCAAAGGCGACAAGGAAGAGGGTTTCGGGGCTAATTTTGCTTTACATTTCATTTACTTTGCCTTGATTTACATCAATGTGATGGAAGAAATTACCTCTGAGCTAATTCTTAGTTAAAAGGAAGTTAAAAGTTAGCATAGATACTGAGGTCTTGGGACTTTACAATGGAAAGAGCTGTAGAGATTGGGCATCTAGCTGCTGTTCGTCTCCCTGTTTACAAGTGGAATCCGTCAAAATGGCCCGGGTGGCGCTGGAGGGGGTGGCACCCCAGGTGAGAGGAGTAACTCTTGTCCCATGGCCGCAGTGCAGGGCTGCAAGGGTGATGCGGGTGCCCTCACACAGGTGGATGCCCTGAAAGACTGGATGGTGAAGTCCCGAGGTCGATGGGATCTGGGGTTCTGGGTCTCCCCCTGGGAGGTCACAGGTCACCAGTGATGGCTGCAAGTCAGCAATGAAGAAAGCAAACTGGCTTACTTGCTGGGTGTAGCTTGGGCCTCCTCCTAGGGGTGGGGACCCTCCTCATTCATGCCCTCTGCAGATATCTAAGGGCACTTGCCCCGTCCAGCCACATGCCAGGCCCTGGCTCACTGACGGGCAGACAGGTGTCCGTTGGGAGATGTGTTGGGGGTGCTGGGGAAGTTTCCAGGGTCCATGGAGAGGGCAGACGAGATGCCCAAGGAAGGACGGAGGATGAAGGGAGGTGAAAGCTTCCCAGGATGCAAGGATAAGAAGAGCAGGGCCAGGCAAACCCAGCTGGCTCACCTTTCACCCGCAGCTTCTGCTTTATCAGGACACCCTGGCTCCGTCACTGCTTGCGTGAGTGGAGCACACTCAGGACACATAGACTGTGAGATAATGTTTAGGAGAGTTATGGCCACAGGAGGGAAAAGGGAGAAGGCTTGGGAGCCAAATGATGGTAACTCCAGGTGCGATTTGATCCCTGATCAGCCACCTATGAAGCAGGACTGGCCAGAACACTTCATTATGAAGAGACAGGCAGCCCATGGAGCCGCGCAGGGCTCGTCGCCCGTGCCGCCGTCGCTTTCCTTGGTTCAGAAGCGAAGGTGCACCTTTGTTCTGCCTTAGCAGGTGTGTTCATGGCCCCAGGAGTACCCCCGGCTTTGTTTCCTGACCTCACAGGGGAGAAGTCAGGGTCCTCCCACCACAGCAGGAGGTGGGATGCTGCAACAGCACTGAGCGCCTTCCTGCAGAGTGGATCCGGCTCCCGGCGGCCAGCGGGGAAGAAAGCCCGTGAGTGGCCAGACCGTGCACCCCCAGCCTGGCCTGCAAGGACGTGGCTGGAGATGCCCGAGGGATCTCGTGAACACAGTCAGTGTCAAGCAGGGTGATGGGCCGGAGGGGCCTTCCATGTGGTGACTGGGCAGCAACTCCGGGTGAGGGGGGGGGCACGCGAGAGCTGCGAAGAGGGCGCTGCTGAGCCAAGAGTAGGGGGGGGAAATCAACACAGGGAAGGCAGGACGGATGGGGGCTGCCCCCAGGGTCAGGCGTTGACCTTTGTTCTCCCAGGGTCTCCATCTCCACCATACTCCAGAGGCTTGGAGGAGGCCAGGGGGGCTAGAGAGGTCTCCGCTGACCTGCAGCCCATGCCCCTCGGCCAAACTTCTACAGGGCTCTGCAGGGGTCCCTTGGCCAGGTCCCGGGCACCTGACTGTGGTCCTCAGGGCACCCGCAGGAGGGAGAGCAGAGAGGGCGGTGGGGTGATCCATCAACCGGGTCTCAGGGACATGGGGCCCTCGGGCGGTAGGCTTTTCAAAGGCTGAGAAAACATTTGAAACCTGGAGAAAGCCATCATTGGCTGTGAAATACGGAAAAGAAATTGCAAAATCGTAATCAATACAAATGTAATGAAACATCTACAAAATGTCACGGAGGGCCGCTGGTCGGCAGGACGTGGTTGGACTCCTATCTTATTGGCCGTAAACGGTATTTAATGAGGGACATGGGTGCGCAGAGGTGCGATGGCCTTGTCTTAGTTTCCTGGGGCTGCTGAACAAACAAGCACAAACCGATTGGCCTCAAATAACAGGCATTCATTCTCTCAGGGTTCTGGAGGCCCAGGGTCTGAAGTCAAGGTGTGGGCGGGCGGCGCTCCCTCCAGAGGCTCTAGGGGAGGACGCTTCCCAGCCTCTTCCAGCTTCCGGTGGCGGCATCACTCCCGCCTCTGCGTCCCTGCCCGGCTGCCTCTCTGACTGTCTCTCTCTGTGTCCTCTCCTGTCTTATAACGAGGCCTGTCCTTGGATTTAGGGCCCATCCTAATGGGCTTCCCAGGTGGCTCAGTGGTAAAGAATCTGCTGTCAGTGCACGAGATGAGCATTCAGCTCCTGAGTTGGGAAGATCCTCTGGAGAATGGCAATCTACTCCAGTACTCTTGTCTGGGAAATCCCATGGACAGAGGAGCATGGCAGGCTGCAGGCAATTGGGTCTCAAAACAGCTGGACACAACTGAGCAACTGAGCACGAATCTAGTGTGAGCTGAGTTTAACTTGATGATGTCTGGAAAAATCCTATTTGTGAATAAGGTCGCAGTCTGAGGTTTGGGGTAAACATGAATTTTGGGGGGAATCACACTCAATAAACTACAGCCTCCAAGGTGAGAGTATGTAGGGACTGGGAAGGACTGGAAAGGTCTCAAGAGGAGGGCGTGGGCCGTCCCTCAGCCCTCTGAGATGGGGGGTAGGGATGGCCCTGGCCAGGGTTGGACCCCACCGGCTGGCCTCTTCCCTGGCTGCTGGGAGGGGAGGGGAGGGATGCATGAATGAATGGAGGTGGTCTAAGCAGTTCTGCAGGAAGGCACAGCGGGGACAGAGAAACAGGGCTTATTTGAGAGCAATGAGGTACTAATAATAACACTCAGTCAGTTCAGTTCAGTAGCTCAGTCGTGTCCGACTCTTTGTGACCCCATGAATCGCAGCACGTCAGGCCTCCCTGTCCATCACCATCTCCCAAGTTCACTCAGACTCGTGTCCATCGAGTCAGTGATGCCATCCAGCCATCTCATCCTCTGTCGTCCCCTTCTCCTCCTGCCCACAATCCCTCCCAGCATCAGAGTCTTTTCCAGTGAGTCAACTCTTCGCATGAGGTGGCCCAAGTACTGGAGTTTCAGCTTTAGCATCATTCCCTCCAAAGAAATCTCAGGGTTGATTTCTTTCAGAATGGATTGGTTGGATCTCCTTGCAGTCCTAGGGATTCTCAAGAGTCTTCTCCAACACCACAATTCAAAAGCATCAATTCTTCGGTGCTTAGCCTTCTTCACAGTCCAACGCTCACATCCATACATGACCACTGGAAAAACCATAGCCTTGACTAGATGGACCTTAGTCAGCAAAGTAATATCTCTGCTTTTGAATATGCTATCTAGGTTGGCCATAACTTTTCTTCCAGGGAGTAAGCGTCTTCTGATTTCATGGCTGCAGTCACCATCTGCCGTGATTTTGGAGCCCCCCAAAATAAAGTCTGACACTGTTTCCACTGTTTCCCCATCTATTTCCCATGAAGTGATGGGACCAGATGCCATGATCTTTGTTTTCTGAATGTTGAGCTTTAAGCTGACTTTTTCACTCTCCACTTTCTTTTTCATCAAGAGGCTTTTGAGTTCCCCTTCACTTTCTGCCATAAGGGTGGTGTCATCTGCATATCTGAGGTTACTGATATTTCTCCTGGCAATCTTGATTCCAGCTTGTGTTTCTGCCAGTCCAGCGTTTCTCATGATGTACTCTGCATATAAGCTAAATAAGCAGGGTTACAATATAGAGCCTTGACATACTCCTTTCCCTATTTGAAACCAGTCTGTTGTTCCATGTCCAGTTCTTACTGTTGCTTCCTGGCCTGCATACAGATTTCTCAAGAGGCAGGTCAGGTGGTCTGGTATTCCCATCTCTTGAAGAATTTTCCACAGTTTATTGTGATCCACACAGTCAAAGTCTTCGGCATAGTCAATGTTTTTCTGGAACTCTCTTGCTTTTTCCATGATCCAGCAGATGTTGGCAATTTGATCTCTGGTTCCTCTGCCTTTTCTAAAACCAGCTTAAACATCTGGAATTTCACGGTTCACGTATTGCTGAAGCCTGGCTTGGAGAATTTTGAGCATTACTTTACTAGCATGTGAGAT
>SJYC01045787.1:0-43683 GCA_006408675.1 Madoqua kirkii
GGCGTCTGCAATTCATGGAGTCGCAAAGAGTCGGACACAAATGAGCGACTGAACTGAATATTCTTTTGATAGATGTTTCACATCTTCTTCATATGTTCATCT
The DNA here is from genome assembly GCA_006408675.1 of Madoqua kirkii. Classification (NCBI taxonomy): domain Eukaryota; kingdom Metazoa; phylum Chordata; class Mammalia; order Artiodactyla; family Bovidae; genus Madoqua; species Madoqua kirkii. The sequence goes on from SJYC01045787.1 coordinate 103, forward strand.
GTCTGTAGATGTCTAGGTTCCTTCCATGTCCTGGCTTCTAAAATAGTGCTGCAGTGAATGTTGGGGCCCGTGGGTCTTTTTAAATTATGGTTTTCTCAGGGCGTGTGCCCGGTAGTGGGATTGCTTGGGCACAAGGTAGTTCTGTTTTGAGTTTTTTAGAACCTTCATACTGTTCTCTGTGGTGGTTATATCAGTTTATATTCCCACCAACAGTAAAAGAGGGTTCCCTTTTATCCACACCCTCTCCAGTATTTATTATTTGTAGATTGTTTGATGATGGCCATTCTGACTGGTGTGTGGAGATAACTCCTTGTAGTTTGATTTGCATCTCTTTAATAAGGAGCGATGTTGAGCATCTTTCTATGTGTTTCTTGACCATCTATACATCTTCTTTGGAGAAATATCTGTTTTGGTCTTCCACCGATTTTTTGATTGTTTGTTATTTTGATATTGAGCTTCATGAACTGCTTGTATGTTTTGGAGATTAATCCTTTGTCTCTTGCTTCATTTGCAATTATTTTCACACAACCTGAGGGTTGTCTTTATGTCCTGTTTATGGTTTCCTTTTCTGTGCAGAGGCTTTTAAGTTTTGGTCCCATTTGTTTGTTTTTATTTCAGTTACCCTAGGAAGTGGATCAGAGAGGATCATAATGCCATTTATGTCGAATGTTCGTCCTGTTTTCCTCTAAGAGCTTTATAGTGTCATATCTTACTAAAGGTTGTGGGTCTTATTTTATGTCTTCAATCCATTTTGAGTTTATTTTTGTGTCTGGTGTTATTTTTGTGTTCTGGTTTTATTCTTTTGACATGTGAAAAGTGAAAGTGAAGGCGCTCAGTCGTGTCTGACTCTTTGTGACCCCATAGATTGTAGCCTGCCAGGCTCCTCCCTCCATGGGATTCTCCAGGCAAGAGTACTGGAGTGGGTTGCCATTTCCTTCTCCAGGGGATCTTCCTGACTCAGGGATCAAACCTGGGTCTCCCACATTCCAGGCAGACGCTTTAACCTCTGAGCCACTGGGGAAGCCCTGTAGCTGTCCAGTTTTCCAAGCACCTCTTATTGAAGAGACTGTCTTTTCTCCATTGTATATTCTTGCTTGATTCATGTGACTTAAAATTTTTTATTTTATATTGGAGTATAGGTGATTAACAGCCTGTTAGTTTCAGTTATACAGCAAAGTGGTTGTTATATATTTCAGTTCAGTTGCTCAGTCATGTTCAACTCGTTGCAACCCCAAGGACTGCAGCACGCCAGGCCTCCCTGTCCATCACCAACTCCCAGAGTTTACTCACACTCATGTCCTTTGAGTTGGTGATGCCATCTAACCATCTTCCTCTGTTGTCCCCTTCTGCTCCTGGCTTCAGTCTTTCCCAGCATCAGGGTGGTTTCAAATGAATCAGTTCTTCGAATCAGGTGGCCAGGGTATTGGAGTTTCAGCTTCAGCATCAGGTATATGTTTACATGTATCTATTCTTTTCCAATTTTCTTATTACAGAGTATCGAGCAGAGCTCCTTGTGCTATACAGTAGGCCTGTGTTCGTTATCGAAGTTGAAGATAGCATTATGTATATGTCAATCCCAAACTCCCGGTCGATCCCTCCTCCACAGCCTTTCCCTTTAGCAATCATAAATTTGTTCTCTAAGTCTGTGAGTCCGTTTCTGTTTTGCAAATGAGTTCATTTGTATCATTGCTTTGGATTCTGCATATAAGTAATTTCATAGGATATTTATCTTTGTCTGACTTGACTTCATTTAGCATGATAATCTCCGGGTCCATTCATGTTATCACAAATGGCATTATTTAGTTCTTTTTAATGGCTGAGTAAATACTCCATTGTATATGTATACCACATCTTTTTTGTCCATTCATCAGTCAGTGGACATTTGATTGGTTCCATGTATTTGCTGTTGTAAATGGTGCTGAACATTGGGTGCATGTATCCTTTTGAACCATGTTTTCCTCTGGATATAGGCCCAGAAGTAGGGTTGCTGGATTATATGGTACCTCTGTTTTTAGTTTTTTAAGGACCCTCCATACTGTTCTCCATAGTGGCTGTACCAATACATTCCCACCAACAGCGTAGGAGGGTTCCATTTTCTCTATACCCTGTCCACCATTTATTGTTGGCCATTTATTGATATGGCCATTCTGACTGGTATGAGGTGACATCTTATTGTAGTTTTGATTTGCATTTCTCTAATAATTAGTTATATTGAGCATCTTTTCTTGTGCCCCTTGGCTATCTGTCTGTCTCCTTGGAGAAATTTTTTTTTAGAGTCCCCCCCCGCCTTTTTTTTTTTGGATATTGAGTCACATGGCCTGTTTGTAAATTTTAGAGATTAATCTCTTGTTGGTTACGTGATTTGCAAACATTTTGTCCCATTCTTTGGGTTGCCTTCTGTTTATGGTTTGCTTTGCTATACAGAATCTCCTGAGTTTAACTAGGTCCCATTTGTTTGTTTTCTTTTTGCTTTCATTACTCTAGGAGATGGATTGAAAAAGATATTACTGTGATTTATATCAGATAGTGTTCTGCCCATGTTTTTCTCTAAGAGTTTTAAATTATCCAGTCTAACATTTAGATCTTTAATCCATTCTGAGTATTTTTCTGTATGATGTTAAAGAATGTTCTAATTTAATTTTTTTACATGTAGATGTTCCATTTTATCAGCACTATTTATAGAAGAGGCTGTCCTTTATCCACTGTATAGACTTCCTTCTTTTGTTGTAGATTAATAGCCCATAGATGCATAGATTTATTTCTTGGCTTTCTGCCTGTTCCATTGATTTGTATTTCTTTTTTTAGATGCTAGTACCGTACTATTCTGATCACTGTAGCTCTGTAATATAGTCTGAAGTCAGGGAGCCTGATTCCTCCAGCTCTGTTTTTCTTTCTCAAGATTGCTTTGGCCGTTTGGGGCCTTTTGTGTTTCCATACAAATTTTAAGATTTTTTTCTCTCGTTCTGTAGAGAATACCATTGGTAATTTGCATTGAATCTACATATTGCTTTGGGTAGTATAGTCATTTTGACAATGTTGATCTTCCAGTTGGAGAACATGGTATATCTTTGCATCTGTTTGTGTCCTCTTTTCTCTAGCTGCAGAGAGTGCGGGCTGCTCTTCATTGCAGTGCAGTAACTCTCCTGATGGTGCTTTCTTGGGGCAGAGGATGGGCCTTGGCTCAGTAGTTGTGGTGCATGGAGTTAGTTGGTCCCTGGCATGTGGAATCTTCCTGGATCAGGAGTCGAACCTGTGTCCCCTGCATTTGCAGGTGGATTCTTAACCGCTAGACCACCAGGAAAGCCCATGTTGGAAATTTTGAAATTGGGAATTATGAGTCTTTCAAGTTAGTTCATCTGCAGTTTCTTGTTTGCTAATCTGGATGCCTTTTGTTCCATTTCATTGCCTCATTGCCGTTTCTAGAACCTTAGTACAATGCTGAATAGAACTGGTGACAGGGATCCTCCATATCTGGTTCCTGATTAGTTTTTTTTTCAGGTGGCTTAAAACTGTAGGTTTCTCATAGGTAGCCTTCATCAGGTTGAGAAATTTACTACTATTTCTGGTTTGTTGGATATTTCAAATCATGCAATGATGTTGGATTTTGTCAGGTGCTTTTTCTGTATCTTACTCAGATGATCATGTGGTTTTTGACCTTTATTCAATTACTTTTAGATTTTTGAATCAACTTTTCATTCCTGAGATAAATCCCACTTGGGCATAGTGTATGATCTTTTTCATATATTGTTGGATTGAGTTTGCTTTTATTTAATTGAGAATATCTGTGTCCATGTTTGTAAGAGATACTGGTCTGTGATTTTTTTGGGATATCTTTGTCAGGTTTTGATGTCTCTGGTCTCAAAGAATGAGTTGGAAATTATGTTTTCCTCTTATGTTTTTGAAAGAATTTTTGAAGACTTGGTATTATTTAAGTTTGGATTCATCAGTGAGGTTGTCTGGGCCTGGGCTTTTCTTTGTGGGATTTAAAAAAAATGTTTCAGGCTCTGCTTATTATAGGTTTATTCACATTTTCTCTTTTTTGTATCAATTTCAGTAGTCTGTGTACCTTTTTAGTAATTTGCCCATTTAAGTTATTTATATAGTTTACTGGAGAAGAAAATGGCAACCCACTCCACTATTCTGAAGTTCATAGACAAGCAGAACCTGGCAGGCTGCAGTCCATGGGCCACAAAGAGTCAAACACAACTGAGCAACTACCCAACAACAGTACAGTTTATAGTACTCCTTTATAATCAGTTTTACTTCTTTAAGACCAAGAGCAGTGTCCTCCCTTTTATTACCGGTTTTAGTATTTTGAATCTCCTTTCTTGGTCCTTCTAGCTAAAGTTTTGTCAGTATTGTTGATGTTTTTCAAAAAGCCATCATTCAGTTTTGTTGAATCTCTCTGTTTTCTTTTCTCTGTTACATTAGTTTCCACTCTAATTTTATTGTTTTCTTTTTTTTCCTGCTTTATTTTTACTCTGTTCATCTTTTTTCAGTGTCTTAAGAATGGACGAACTGAGTTGTTGGTTTGAGATTTTTTAATGTAAGTATTTATAGTTATAAATGTCCCTCTGAACATTGTTTCATTACTTCCTGTAAGATTTAGTATATTGTATTTTCATTCACATCAGAGCATTTTATGATATATACCTGTCTATTTCTTTGACCTATGGTTATTTAGGAGCATATTTTAACTTTTTCACATACTTGGAATTTCCTAAATTTCATTCTATTAATAACTTTTATTTTCATTTCCTTTCAGTGGGAGAACAAATATTGTATGAGTTTAACCTTTGTTAAATTTGTTGATCTTTGTAGTATGGCCTTGCCTATGGTTTGTCCTAGAAAATGATCCCTGTGCACTGGAGAGGAGTATGTAGTCTACTGTTACATAGGGTTTTCTGTGGGAAAACCTATCTGGTAGGTCTAGTTTGTTTATAATGGTGAAAGTGTTCTCTTTACTTTTTGGTTTTCTGCTTCTTTGTTCTTTTCATTAGTAGTGGTTCTATTTTAAATTTTTTTTTTTTTGAGGAACCTTATGCTGTTTCCCATCATGGTTGCATGAGTTTACATTCCCACCAACAGTGTAGGAGGGTTCCCTTTTTTTCCCACATCTTTGCCAACATTTGTTATTTGTTGTCTTTTTAACTGTAGCCATTCTTCCCCAGTGGCTCAGTAGTAACGAATCCACCTGCAATACTGAGACATAAGTTCAATCCCTGGGTTGGGAAGATCCCCTAGAGAGGGAAGGGCAACTCACTCCAATATTCTTGCCTGGAGAATCCCATGGACAGAGGAGTGTGGTGGGCTACAGTCTATGGGCTTGCAAAGAGTTGGACGTGACTGAAGCAGCATGCATTCTGATAGATGTGAGATGATATCTCATTGTAGTTTTTATTTGCATTTGCCTGATGATTTGTGATGTTGAGCATCTCTTCATGTGTCCATTGGCCATCTGTTTGTCTTTGGAAAAATGCCTGTTCAGGTTCTCTGCTCATTTATAAAAGAAAAAGACTTATTTATTTATTTTTGGCCACGCTGGGTCTTCATTACTGCATGCAGGCTTTTTCAGTTGGGGTGAATGGGGGCTACTCGTAGTTGCAGCATGCAGGCTTCTCGTGGTGGTGGCTTCTCTTGTTGTCGAGCACAGAGCCTAGGGTGTGTGGGCTTCAGCAGCTATGGCTCCTGGGCTCTAGAGCACTGGCTCAGCGGCTGTGGTGCACAGGCTTAGCTGCTCTGCAGCATGTCGGATCTTCCTGGATCAGGGTTCAAATCTGTGTCCCCTGCATTGGCAGGTGGGTTCTTAACCATCGGATCACCAGGGAAGTCCTCTGTTCCGTTTGTAAAGTGAGTGGCTTTTGGTTTTTTGATACTGAGTTTTATGAGTTCATTGTGTACTTTGGATTTTAACCCTATGAGACAGCTCATTTACTCCAGCGGGTTGTCTTTTCATTTTGTTGGTAGTTTTTTCTGTGCCAGTAGCTTTTAGGTTTGATTAGGTCCCATTTGTTTATTTTTGCTTTTGTTTTCCTTGGCTGACATGAAACAAAATTGCTAAGGTTTCTATAAAAGAGTGTACTACCTATGTTCTCTAAGAGGAGTTTTGTGGTTTCTGGTCATACATTTAGGACTTTTATCCATTTTGAGTTTTTTAAAAAAATATACAGTGTGAGAAAATGTTCTCACTTCATTGTTCTGCATGTTGTCCAGTTTTCCCAAAATCATTATTGAAAACTTTCTTTTTCTTTCTCTGTATATTTTAGCCTGCTTTGCCATAGTTCAGTGACTGTAAGTGCATGGATTTATTTCTGGATTCTCCACAAAGTTTAGGGGAGAGTCTCCTTAGAGCCCGAATTCAAAACTTCAAGGAAAGAGGTGTTACCTAGCTTCTACTCAGGATTCAGAGCAGGTGATCTCAGGTAGCTGGATTTTGCCGTTTGAGTTAGGGGGGCTCTATCTGCTTTGTGATACGTAAGGGAAAAAGCTGAAAACTGTAGCTACTGAGGCAAAGGGCTGTGCCTGGGGCTGCTTAGACAGAAGCAACAAGCCTTTAGAAAGGATCATCTTCTGCCCTCTACCCCTCTTATTGTCCATCCTCTATCCACCTTCATTGCTTCTCTGCCTCCTGTTGGTGAATCTTGAAATCAACAGGCAAAGAAGTATCGTAGTTCAGAGTTCCCACCTCAGCATCACACAGCAGAGTAGAAATAGGTTAACTTGGAGCTCAGGAAAATGGAGCTTAATTACTAGCATATTTGGAGCAGAACTTGAAAAAGGTTCAAATGTCTATACACATTTAGCATATGATAAAATTAGCATTTCAAACCTAGAGGGAAGAGTAAATTTGTCAATAAATAGTTCTGAGATGATTTTTTTTGCACAGTGCAGGGAAAGGATTATATACAAAAGTAACTTCAACATGGATTAAAGCTTACTGTCAGGAATTAAGCTGGGATGGTAACAAGAAGCAGATATAGATGAACATTTATTTGATTTCATAAGAGGGAAGATTCTAAAGCACGAAAGCAAATGTAGAACTCAGCAAATTAAGATAAATTTAATACCTAACATTTATGTATGTTAAAAACCTATGGCAGATGGCAAATTGTGGAAAATATTTAAGAAAGATGAGATTAATATCCTTGATGTACAAAGAGCTCTTCTTTTTTAAAATATAAATTTATTTTAATTGGAGGTTAATTACTTTACAGTATTGTATTGATTTTGCCATACATCAACATGAATCTGCCACAGGTATACACGTGTTCCCCATCCTGAATCCTCCTCCCTTCTCCCTCCCCCTACCATCCCTCTGGGTCGTCCCAGTGCACCAGTCCCAAGCATCCAGTATCATGCATGGAACCTGGACTGGTGATTCGTTTCATATATGATATTATACATGTTTCAATGCCATTCTCCCAAATCATCCCACCCTCTCCCTCTCCCACAGAGTCCAAAAGACTGTTCTAGACATCTGTGTCTCTTTGCTCTTCTAAAGAAATCAGTGAGAAAAAGTAACTTCCAGTAGAAAAAAAACAAAGACAGTGTGACCATATAATGAAAAAAAAAAAGGTCTATAACATAATTACATTTATGCTACTGGTAGTGTAAATTGGCATATCTTTCAAGAGGATTTTATCAGTATGTATTAACACATTATTGACGGGAGTTTTTATAGAAACTAATGTCTGTGGCCAGCACTTTAAGTTTCTGGTCAATAGCATTCAGGTAACAAAAGATGTATTAATAAGTCTTTGGTCAATAAGTTGTTAACAATTTTAAAAATAATTGCTTACCTTGATAAGATATTTCTTTAGAGGCAATTGAAAGGAAAGCAAGGATGGTTGTAGATAGAGAAAAGTTAAATTGATAAGACCTTGTGTCTAATAGTTTTGTAGTCAGAGAAAAGCAGAAGATTCGACTTGAAACATTGCAGTGGGTGCTGTAGGAAATCAGCTAACTTAGTGTAAAATCAGTTAGCGGTAGTATCTTACAGTTAGGGAGCATAAGCAGACCCACTTGGTTTCATGACTTTCTCCAGTAACACTAAACAGATGAGAAGTTGAAGTGGAGAAAGTTATGTAAGTGAATGCAAAGGGAAACCCACGGGAGATCGGATTTGGGGATATGTAAACTTCCCTGGTAGCTCAGACGGAAGACGGAAAAGCGTCTGCCTCCAATGCAGGAGACCCAGGTTCGATTCCTTGGTGGGGACGATCCCCTGGAAAGAAATGGCAACCCACTCCAGCACTCTTGCCTGGAAAATCCCATGGACTGAGGAGCCTGGTAGGCTATAGTCCATGGGGTCGCAAAGAGTAGGACACAACTGAGCGACTTCACTTCATACTTGTTCTAGAGCACAGCCTTGCTCATGGCTGCAGCAGTGAGGAGACTGAGGAATTGTACAACTGATATGTTTGACTAGAACCTGAGAGGTGCCCTCTACCCAAGCATCCAGTATCATGCATGGAACCTGGACTGGTGATTCGTTTCATATATGATATTATACATGTTTCAATGCCATTCTCCCAAATCATCCCACCCTCTCCCTCTCCCACAGAGTCCAAAAGACTGTTCTAGACATCTGTGTCTCTTTGCTCTTCTAAAGAAATCAGTGAGAAAAAGTAACTTCCAGTAGAAAAAAAACAAAGACAGTGTGACCATATAATGAAAAAAAAAAAGGTCTATAACATAATTACATTTATGCTACTGGTAGTGTAAATTGGCATATCTTTCAAGAGGATTTTATCAGTATGTATTAACACATTATTGACGGGAGTTTTTATAGAAACTAATGTCTGTGGCCAGCACTTTAAGTTTCTGGTCAATAGCATTCAGGTAACAAAAGATGTATTAATAAGTCTTTGGTCAATAAGTTGTTAACAATTTTAAAAATAATTGCTTACCTTGATAAGATATTTCTTTAGAGGCAATTGAAAGGAAAGCAAGGATGGTTGTAGATAGAGAAAAGTTAAATTGATAAGACCTTGTGTCTAATAGTTTTGTAGTCAGAGAAAAGCAGAAGATTCGACTTGAAACATTGCAGTGGGTGCTGTAGGAAATCAGCTAACTTAGTGTAAAATCAGTTAGCGGTAGTATCTTACAGTTAGGGAGCATAAGCAGACCCACTTGGTTTCATGACTTTCTCCAGTAACACTAAACAGATGAGAAGTTGAAGTGGAGAAAGTTATGTAAGTGAATGCAAAGGGAAACCCACGGGAGATCGGATTTGGGGATATGTAAACTTCCCTGGTAGCTCAGACGGAAGACGGAAAAGCGTCTGCCTCCAATGCAGGAGACCCAGGTTCGATTCCTTGGTGGGGACGATCCCCTGGAAAGAAATGGCAACCCACTCCAGCACTCTTGCCTGGAAAATCCCATGGACTGAGGAGCCTGGTAGGCTATAGTCCATGGGGTCGCAAAGAGTAGGACACAACTGAGCGACTTCACTTCATACTTGTTCTAGAGCACAGCCTTGCTCATGGCTGCAGCAGTGAGGAGACTGAGGAATTGTACAACTGATATGTTTGACTAGAACCTGAGAGGTGCCCTCTGTTTCTGGAGCTGTCTGCAGTAAGATTTCCTAAGAAAATAGCCCTTAGAATGGCTAGAATTAATTTCAGGTCCTAGCTCTGATGAAGTGTGGCTTCTGACACTGAGGGTGCCAAGTCTCACTTGGTTAAACTTTGGCTTGTGCTATATCAGTTTATTCAATAATAATGATCTCTTAAACCTTTTTTTACATGTAAATCAATGAGCTTAACCAGCTACTTGGTTGAATGGAGAAATTGTTTCTTATTACTTTCTATTCTAGATTATGATCTTGAATTCCTGATGATTGCATCTGCCTCAGGAGTTTTCTGTGCTAATAGGGCAGAGAGCAAATAAGTTAAAAAAAGAAACTTACGGGAGGACTTCCTTAGTAGCTTAGCTGGTGAAGAATCTGCCTTTAATGCAGGAGATCCCGATTTGATTCCTGGGTCCGGAAGATCCCCTGGAGAAGGGACAGGCACCCACTCTAGTATTCTTGGGCTTCTCTGTTGGCTCAGATGGTAAAAAATCCGCCCGCAGTGTGAGAGGCCTGGGTTTGACTCCTGGGTCAGGAAGATCCCCTGGAGGAGGGCATGGCAACCCACTCCAGTATTTTTGCCTAGAGAGTCCTTATGAACAGAGGAGCCTGGAGGGCTATAGTCCATGGGGTTGCAAAGAGTCAGATACCACTGAGTGACTAAGCACAGCACACATAGTTTTTTTACAAAGTTGTATGAGTTTTAGGTGTACAGCAGAGTGATTCAGTTATACAGATACATATACCCAACCTTTTTGAAGATTTTTTTTCCCCATATAGGGCATTACAGAGTACTGAGTTCCCTATGCTACACAGTAGCACCTTGTTAGTTAGCGATATAAATAGTAGTATGTATATGTCAATATCATTCTCCCAATTTATCCCTCCTACCTTATCCCCTAGTAACCGTGAGTTTGTTTTCTTTCACATCTGTAACACTGCTTGTGTGTTGTACTAAGTTCATTAGTACACATTATTTTTTTTTAGATCCCACATATAAGCAATATCATATTTGTCTGTCTGGGTCTAACTTGTTACTTCACTCAGTATGACCATCTCTAGGCCCATTCATGTAAATGGCATAATTTTGTTCTTTTTGGATATAGGTAGGTACCACATCTTCTTTATCCATTCCTCTGCTGATGAACATTTAGGTTGCTTCCATGTCTTGGCTGTTGTAAAGAGTGCTGTGATGAACATTGGGGTGGTGCATGTACCTTTTGGAATTATGGTTTTCTATGGATAGATGCCAATGAGTGGGATTGCTGGGTCATATGGTGGTTCTGTTTTTAGTCTTTTAAGGAACCTCCATACTGTTCTCAATATTGGCTGTACCAATTTACATTCCCACCAGTAGGGAAGGGGGTGTCCCTTTTTTTCCATGCCTTCTCCAGCATTTATTGTTTGTAGATTTTTTTATGATGGGCATTCAGACTGGTTTGAGGTGATACCTCACTGCAGTTTTGATTTGCGTTTCTCTAATAATGAGTGAGCCATGTTGACCATCTTTTTGGCTATTGTATGTCTTCTTTGGAGAAATGTCTTTTAGGTCTTCTGCTTATATTTTAGTTTTTTTTTTTTTAATATTGAGCTACATGAGCTGTTTGTATATTTTCACAATTAATCCCTTGTCAGTGGCTTCATTTGCAAATATTGTCTCCCATTATGAGGGCTGTGTTTTATTTATGGTTTCCTTAGGTATGCAAAAGCTTTTAAGTTTATTTAGGTCCCACTTGTTTATCTTTGTTTTTATTTTCATTACTCTAGGAGGTGGATTGAAAAAGAAATTGCTGCAATTTATGTCAAAGAGTGTTCTGCCTAAGTTTTCCTTTATGAGTTTTACAGTGCCTGGCCTTACATTTAGGTCTTGAATCCATTTTGAGTTTATTTTTGTGTCTGGTGTTAGGGAAGTGTTCTTACTTCATTCTTGTACATGTAAGTGGCTAGCACCACTAGTTGAAGTGGCTGTCTTTTCTTCATTGTATACTCTTGCCTCTTTTGTTACAGATTAGGTGACCATAGGTATGTGGGTTCATCTCTGGACTTTCTATCTTGTTCCATTGATTTATATTTCAGGTTTTTCTTCCAGTGTCATACTGTTTTGATGACTATGGCTTTGTAGTATAGTCTGAAGCCAGAGCCTTCCTACTGTTTTTCTTTCTGAAGATTGCTTTGGCTATTCAAGGTCTTTTTTGTTTTTATATAGAATGTAAAATTTTTTGTTCTAGTTCTGTAAAAAATGTCATTGGTAATTTGATAGGAATTGCATTAAGTCTGGGGGTTGCTTTGGGTAGTATCATCATTTTCACAGTATTGATTCTTCCAGTCCAAGAACATGGTATATGTTTTCATGTGTTTGTGCCATCTCTGATTTTGTTCACCAGTATCTTATAGTTTCTGAGTACAGGTCTTCTGCTTTGTTAGGTAGATGTATTCCTAGGTATTTTACTCTTCTTGATGTGCTGGTAAATGAGATTGTGTCCTTAATGTCTGATCTTTCATTGTTAGTGTATAAGAATGCAAGCGATTTCTTTTGTGTGTGTGAGACATACATGCTGCTCTTTTTATTATTTTTGGCTGCACTGGGTCTTCCTTGTTGCACGTGGGCTTTGTGTAATTGCTGAGAGCAGGGGCTGCTCTCTAGGTGCAGTGCACAGGCGCCTCATTGTGGTGGCTTCTCTCGTGGAGCACAGGCTCTAGGCATGTGGGCTTCAGTAGTTGCAGCGTGCAGACTCAAGCAGTTGCAGCTTGCTGGCCCTAGAACATGGAGTCTTCAGTAGTTGTGGCGGACGGGCTTAGTTGCTCTGTAGCATGTGGAGTTTTCCCAAACCAGGGATCAAACCCATGTCCCCTGCATTGGCAGGCGGATTCTTATCCACTGTGCCACAAAGGAAGTCCAAGAATGCAAGAGATTTCTGTGTATTACTTTGGTATCCTGCAGCTTTACTGAATTCGTCGATGAGCTCTAGTAGCTTTCTGGTGGGATCTTTAGAATTTTTTACGTATAGTATCATGTCATCTGCAAAAAATATCAGTCATACTTCTTTTCCAGTTTGGCTTATTTTATTTCTTTTTCCTCTCTGCTTGCAATAGCTAGGACTTCCAAAACTGTGTTGAATAATAGTGGCGAGGGTGGACATCTTTGTTTTGTTCCTGATCTTAGTGGAAATGCTTTAGGTTTTTCACTGTTGAGTATGATGTTTGTTGTGGGTTTGTCATATATGACTTTCTCATATTGAGATATGTTCCCTCTGTGCCCACTTTCTGTAGAGTTTTTCTCATAAATGAGTGTTGAATTTTGTTGAAAGCTTTTTCTGTATTTATAGAGATGATCATATGGTTTTATTCTTGAAATTTTTAATGTTATATATCATGCTCATTGATCTATGGATATTGAAAAATCCTTATTTCCCTGGGATAGATCCCACATGATCATGGTGTATGATCCTTTTACTGTGTTGTGGGTTTGGTTTACTAATATTTTGTTGAGGATTTTTGCATCTGATACTGGCCTGTAATTGTCTCTTTTCATGGTATCTTTGAAGCGGAGAAGGAAATGGCAATCCACTCTAGTGTTCTTGCCTGGAAAACCCATGGACAGAGAAGCCTAACTGGCTACAGTCCATGGCTTTGCAGAGTCAGACACAACTGAGCGACTTTCACACACATTTTGCTTTCAGGTGGCTCAGATGATAAAGAATCCACCTGCCAATGCAGGAGACCCGGGTTCCATCCCTGGATTGAGAAGATCCCCTGGAGAAGGGAATGGCTGCCCACTCCAGTATTCTTGCCTGGAAAACCCCATGGGCAGAGGAGCCTGGTGGACCACAGTCCATGAGGTCACAAAGAGTTGGACACAACTGAGTGACTAACACTTGTCTAATGGTGGCCTTATAAACTGAGCTTAGAAAGTGTTGCTTCCTTTGCAGTTTTTTGGAAAATTTTGAGAAGGAGCAATGTCAGCTCTTCTCTAAATATTTAATAGAATTCACCTATGAAGCCATCTGGTTCTGGTCATTTTTGTTTGTTGGAAGATTTTTAATTATACTTTCAACTTAATTACTTGCGATTGGTCTGTTCTTATTTTCTGCCTCTTCCTGGTTCAGTGTTGGACCCATGGCTGCTAGAGCCAGACCCGTCCCAGCTGCAGGAGCAGTTTTGGATGTTTTGTAGGTGCTGAGTTTAGGACGCTGTCAACAGAGATGTGACTTTGCAGTTTGAGCAGCTGTGAGGAGGGATTTCAGCTCTTCCTTCTTACTCACACAACCCCTGAGGTTCAGCTGTGGTTTCAGCCCATCTTCTGGGCAAATGTCTTAGTTAGGGGAGCTATTCGTGCCCTCCTGGGACACTGTGGGCAGGTCCTAGCACCTGCTGATAGGTTTCTCAGTACATGTGTGGGAGGTGGTATTTGCACCCTCATAGGACAGAAGGGTGAGTTCTGGCACCCACTGATGGGTTTCCTAGTTGTAGAAGCTCTGTGCCCCCCCCACCCCCAGGACAGTGTGGAAAGATCCTGGAGCCCTCTGGTGGAATTCCTAGAGTGCTGGAACTGTCTGTGCCCCTCCACAAATATGTTCATAATTTTCTTTCTTTTCTTTCTTTTTTTTTTTTTTCATAATTTTCTTTACAGGAGAACCTCCATTCTTACCAGAATCATTTGACCGAATTCTTCTCGATGCTCCCTGCAGTGGAATGGGACAGAGGCCAAACATGGCATGTACTTGGACTTTGAAAGAAGTGATGTCCTACCAACCGTTACAGCGAAAACTCTTCACTGTGGTATGTGATGCTACTTTGTTGTGGAAGAAAGGTGACCTAGTTTGATATTTTAAAGACTGAGAGCAGTTTTCATAGCAGCATTATTCACAGTAATTAAAATGCGGGAAAAACCCATGTGTCCATCAATAAATGAATGGATAAGTAAAATGTGGTTTGTACAAACAATGAAATTTTAGCCAGCCTTGGAAAGGAATGAAATTTTGATGCATGCTACAACATGGATGAATTTTGAACATATTATGCTAAATTATATAAGCCAGACACAAAAGGACCAAATGGTTTATATAGTGTCTAGAAAAGGCAAATTCATAGAGACAGAAAGTAGAATACAGGTTACTGGAGGCTGAAGGAGCAAGAGGACGAATCAGGAGTTAATGTTTCATGGTTCAGAGTTTCAGTTTGGAAGAGTTCAGGTGATGGATAACGGTGATGGTTGTACAACAGTGTGAATATATTAATACTTAATGCCATTGAATTTTACACTTAAAAATGGTTAAGGTGGTAAGTTTTTTTTTTTTTTTTTTATTAAATTTTTATTTTTTGTTTAATGCTTATCCATTTCACAGCACTGCATTGGTTCTGCCATACATTGACATGAATCAGCCACAGGTGTGGACGATCTCCCCATGTTAAAGCCCCCTCCCACCTCCCTTCCTTGCCCATCCCCCCGGTTCATCCCATACACCGGCCCCAAGCATCCTATATCCTGTATTGAACATAGACTGGTGCTTCATCTCCCATATGATTGTATACATGTTTCATTGTCCTTCTCCCAGATCTTCCCACCCTCTCCCTCCTGTCTCTTATACACATCTAATCCATTCATCTGCTGATGGACATCTGGGTTGTTTCCATGTCCTGGCAATTATAAACATTGCTGCAATGAACATTGGGGTACACGTGTCTCTTTCAAGTCGAGTTTCCTCAGTGTGTATGCCCAGCAGTGGGATTGCTGGGTCGTAAGGCAGCTCTATTTGCAATTCTTTCAGGAATCTCCACACTGTTTTCCATAATGGCTGTACTAGTTTGCATTCCCACCAACAGTGTAAGAGGGTTCCCTTTTCTCCACATCCTCTCCAGCATTTATTGCTTGTAGATTTTTGGATCGCAGCCATTCTGACTGGTGTGAAGTGGTACCTCATTGTGGTCTTGATTTGCATTTCTCTGATAATGAGTGATGTTGAGCATCTTTTCATGTGTTTGTTAGCCATCCGTATGTCTTCTTAAGGTGGTAAGTTTTATATATGCCACACACAAAGAGCACCAGAGACCTAGTCTTCCTTTACGCTGACTCATTCTGTCATCGCAGGCAGTAGTAGAATTTCTTCTCTGAGATTTTGAATGAGTTTGAAACATTCTGCTTTATCTTAAAAGTAGAGGGTTGTTAGCATAGAGTTACTAACTGATGTAAAACATTTGGATATAAAATAAAATACTTTTGAGTCTTCCCTGGTAGTCCAGGGGTTAAGACTGCGCTTGCACTGCAGGGGCACAGGTTCGATCTCTGAATGGGGAATTATGATGCCTTATGTCATGTGGCATGGCAAAAATAATTAGATAAATAGATAAATAGCTTTTAACAGACTTCCTAATCATCTTAGTGAACTAAAGGTGGGAAATCCAACAGAGGTGAACGCATTCATGAAAATGGGACGTGACAGCATCCAGTGTAGGATGTTGAAGGACCAGGCAAACTTAGCGAGTCAGACTGGTCTCTGGGATGTTTCACAGGAGGCCCTGATAAAACATGTGAGAATTTCTCTCAGCCTTGCAAACATATGCTTTCATGGATTTCCCAGGATGCAGACAGCATTGGATCGAAGACGGTCCCTCCATTTCCTCTCAGCTCTCTAATTATAAACATACAGGCTATAGCAACCCTGGATATGCTCCGATGATTCCCTCTCTCAAGTTGTTGAGTGCCTTTCTCTTCAGCACTCCTGGTGTTTCCTTGCCTACCCAAAAGTGGCACTGGGAGTGGACTGTTTCAGCTTTTTCTTCTGTATGGTCTTGAGAGAACACATCCTGGAAGTTGGAACAGCAAGCAGAAAAAGAAGCTTTGCTTATAGCTACAACCTACTTTGATGTTTGAGTAAAATTTTGTTGCTCCTGTTTAGTCACTAGGTCATGTCTGACTCTTTGGGACCCCATGGACTATAGCCTGCCAGACTCCTCTGTCCATGGGATTTCCCAGGCAAGAATACTGGAGTGGGTAGCTGTTTCCTTCCCCAGGAGATCTTCTTGACCCAGGTCAGACCTGCATTGGCAAGCAGATTCTTGACTGCTGAGCCACAAGGGAAGGCCGAGGATAAAAAATTAGGAGCCTGTTTTAAGAGACTTGGCTTTTTGTTTGTTTCAGCTCATTTAGGCATTTTAAGAGGCCGTTTGGGAGGAGATGTGTTGGTCTTAGTGACAAGGAGCAGCTGACCGTGTGCAAGAGAGAGTAAAGCCCAGCACAAGAGCCTTTGGGTGAGGGTGGGAGTTGAGACTGTGGGTACGTGTCTCCATGTCGGTTACTCTGGATACCTGGTTTCGTGACTGAGAAATGGGAAGGATGCCTCCACCTGATGGGATTGCCTCACTGGAGACAGTAACCATTCCTCAGGCAGTGATAAGATTTGTTGAGAAAAGCCATGTAATAGGCTCAAACAGCAGCTGGCAAAGTTTAAATTTTGATCAGCCTACTATGGTTAAGAGATATTAGTATATGCTTTTTTTTTTTTTTTAAGATTTTCATTGACATTTTTTAAAAATTTAGAAATTTGAAAGAAGAAGCTTTAATTATTTGAGACAGGTTCATTTTCATATTATACTTTATTTCTTGAACAAATACTTACTGGGCAGCTCCTGTATGCTACAGTGCTAGGTGCTGATGATATGATAGTTAACCCTTGCCCTTTTACATGAGGTTTCTTTTATTTTTTTTCCAACTAAAGTAATTTATTTATTCTTTTGGTACATAGATGACATAATTATAGACAAGTTTTGATACCTAAGAAAACCCTTCTGTCCACCTCTGTTTGCTAAATGCATCATCACAGTAATTTTCACAGTTTTTAACACAATACACAGTTTTCTTGGACTGAAGCAATCACAAGAATGCGTTGGTACTGATCTGTTACAGCTTACGTGGGGTTTCTGTTCTAACTGGTGGTACTGTCCTTCGCAAGTCACTTCAGTTGTGTCTGACTCTTCGCAACACCATGGAGTTGAGCCTGCCAGGCTTCTCTGTCCATGGGATTCTCCAGGCAAGAATACTGGATTGCCGTGCCCTCCTCCAGGGGCTCTTCCTGACCCAGGGATTGAATCTGCATCTCTTACATCTCCTGCATTGGCAGGCGGGTTCTTTCCCACTAGTGCTACCTGCATTTCTAACTGGGGAGGAATACAAACAGAGAGATGAGTAAGTGATTTTGTGTATCCAAGGAGTGACCTAGTGGAGCAAACTGAAGAGAGGAGCTGGGTGGAGGGGCACCTGGAATGGAAGCAGAGGGACACGAATGATGTGCAGGGAGCAAGCCCTGCAGGGAAGGAGCAGGCTGCCCGGGCTGCTGCAGAGTTCCTGAGTCAGGGGTGCCCCCCGCCAGAGCCACAGAGGCTGGTGGGGCGCAGGCAGGACAAGCCAGGCACACCGAGGGGCAGGCTGCAAGGGGCATACATACGTCGGGAGGGCCGCTCTGAGGCCGTGAGCTTTCACTCCAGGTGACGACTAGGAATGCTGGAAGGGCTTTTTGTTCTGTTGGCCATCGCCTGAGGCATGCATGGTTTCAGTTCCTGACCAGGGATTGAGCCCAGGCCCCAGCTGTGAAAGTGCAGAGTCCTTGGCCACCAGGGAACTCCCCAGGCAAGGGTTCTGAGCTGAGCTGAGACAATTTCAAAAGCACCACTTGGGTTGCTGTTTGAGAATAGATGGGAGGAGGGGAGGGAACGAAGCAGGTGGGAAACAGTTGGAATAATCCAGGTGAAAAAATGTCAAGAGACTAGGAGCAGAATGGCAGCAGTGGGAGTCGTGAGACTCCTGGGTCTGTTCTGAAGGTAGAGGCAGGAGGCTTTACTTGACGGACAGGAACGTGAGGGAAGGAGGCATAAAAGACGATCCAGGGTTGGGGCCTGTGCCCTAGGAAGGATGGGGGATCCTTCTCCGGGAGGCTTCAGAGGAAGGTAGGCATTCAGGGTGGGATGGGAAAAATACGGAGAAAGCAGTTGAGTATATGGGAGCAGAAATCAGAAAGAAGTCTCACCTAAAAATGGTCTCTAAACCCATGAAACTGAATGATCATATTTGGGAAAAGTCTTGGTCCAGATGGGCTGAAACAGCTCTGACTAATGAAATGCATCTGATCTGGAACATTGTTTTTTTTTTTCAATAGTCATATTTTTCTTTGTATACTTTTTTTTTTGCATTGGGGTATAGCCAGTTAACAATGTTGTGACAGTTTCAGTTGTGCAGCAAAGGGACTCAGCCATACATACACATGTATCCGCTCTCCCCTAGACTCCCCTCCATCCTGGCTGCCACATAACATTGAGCAGAGTTCCCTGTGCTGTACACTGGGTCCTTGTTGATTATTTATATATATAGTTGTTTAGTTGCTCAGTCATATCCAACTCTTTGTTGACCCCACAGACTGTAGCCTGCCAGGCTCCTCTGTCCATGGGATTTCTCAGGTGAGAATACTGGGGCTGGTTGCCATTTCCTTCTCCAGGGGATCTTCCTGACCCAGGGATCTAATCCATGCCTTCTGCCTGGGCAGGTGGATTCTTTACCACTCTGCTACCTGGGAAGCCCGTCTTATGTGTAGTGGTGTGTGTATATTAATCCTGGTCAGTCAGTCAGTTCAGTCGCTCAGTCGTGTCTTATGCTTTGCGACCCCATGGACTGCAGCACACCAGGCTTCCCTGTCCTTCACTAACTCCCGGAGCTTGCTCAAACCCATGTCCATCGAGTCGGTGATGCCATCCAACCGTCTCATCCTCTGTCGTCCCCTTCTCCTCCTACCTTCAGTCCTTCCCAGCATCAGGGTCTTTTCCAAGGTATTAATCCCAAACTCCTAATTTTCCCCTCCCTTCCACCTTTCCCTTTGGTGACTGTTTGTTTTTGAAATCTGACTTGTCTATATGTGCCACATCTCTTTATCCATTGCTCTGTTGATGTTGCCTCCGTGCCTTGGCTATTGTAAGTAGTGCCGCTGTGAACTTGGGGTGCATGTGCCCTTTTTTATTTTATGTTGGAGTACAGTTGATTTACACTGTTGTATTTCATGTGTACAGAAAAGTGAATCACTTATACATATATCTACTGTTTTTCATATTCTTTTCCCATGTAAGTTATTACAGAATATTGATAGGCTTCCTGTGCTATATGGTAGCTCCTGGCTGATTATGTATTTATGTATATGTTAATTCCACCTCCTAGTATATCCCTCCCTGCTGCCTTTCCCCTTTGGTAATTGAAGATTTGCTTTTGTAGCCTGTGAGTCTGTTTCTGTTTCTATGTAAATTCCTTTGTATCATTTTTTTGGATTCCACACAGAACTGATGTCATATGATGTTTGTCTTTCTCTGTCGGGCTTATTTCATTTAATATTGTGGGTGAGCTCAGTATAGCTTCAGGCGTCCTGTCTGCTGATGGGTGGTGAGTCTGTGTGTTCCTGTCTTGCTGGTTGTTTGGCTGGAGATGTTCCAACACTGTAGGCTGTTGGGCAGGGCCAGGTCTTGGTGCTAAAAGACCTGCTGGAGAGTTAACGGCAATCGGTATTCCTTGGGGTCTCTGCCACCAGTGACCTTGCTGCCACAGGGAGCCACAGCCAACCCACGCCTCCCCAGGAGACCCTCACAACCCACAGGTAGGTCTGGCCGAGGCTCCTGTGGAGGCACTGCTTTGCACTGGGTCCCAGTGCACCTGAAATCTGTGTGTGCCCTCCCGGACTGAAGACTCTGTTTTTCTCTGTCCCGTGGATGTCCTGCATTCAAGCCCTGCTGGTCTTCAAAGCAGATGTCCCGGGGATTGCTCCTCTCGATGCCAGACCCTCAGGCTGGGGAGCCTGATGTGATGCTCAAAACTTTCACGCTGTGGGAAAACCTCTGCGATATAATTATTTTCTAGTTAGTGGGTCGCCCACCGGTGGGTATGGGATTTATGTTGCAAAAGCGCCCCTCCTGCCATCTCACTGTGGCCGCCTCCTTGCCTTTGGAAGCAGACTCTCTCTACTGGTAGGTTCCAGTCCTTCATGTTGGCAGTGGTTTGGCAGTTTGTTGTGGTTTTGGTGTTTTTGTGAGAAGAGAGGTCAGGTCCTTCTAGTCCTCTGTGTTGTCTGGAATCGAGGGGGTGGATGCTTGCTGGCCTTGTTCCCTTGTTACGGGTGTGCAGGTGTGGCCATTGCTTGTTCCCGGGATAGCAGGGCAGTGCCGGCGCCCCTGCAGGTCTTTCAGCGGTGGCAGTGCCTGGGCCTGCCTGTGACGCCCTCGGCGGTGGTGGTGGCACGCGCCCACCCCCAGCTCGTGTGTGACCATCGTACGCCCTGGGAACAGGCATGGGGAGGGCAGCTCTTGTGGTTTCTCCGCCCTCTCCCTGGGTGCCCGCCCTCCCCGTCTCTTGCCTGTCTGTCAGGCCCTGGCTGCTGCTGCACGCAGCCTCGCTGGCCACAGTCCTGCCTCTTCAAGCTGCCCCCATGCAGCCACCCCGGGCCTCTCCCTGGGACTGTCTCCAAAGCCCCAGCTTCTGTAGCCAGTCTCCACCTGTACCGGCAGACGGACATCTCGGACTGAGGAGCACGGGGTGGAGGTGCCGGCCTTCTGAGCGGGCCGCTCCGCTGGGTGCTGCAGGCTGGATGGGCTCTTCCACCGCCCGTGAGGGGCTTGCCAGGGTGCAGGAATCTCTCCTGCTCCACTCACAGCTCTCTCCCTGGGGTGCAGGGCCTGTCCTGATTCCATTCTCTTGCTTTTTCTTTTGCCCGGTTATGTGGAGGTTTTCTTGTCCCTTCAGAAGGCTGAGTTCTGCCAGCATTCAGTAGATGTCCTGTGCAAAGTATTCTACTTCCGAATGTTATTTTGCATTTCAAACGTGTGCTTGCTCTCCTGACGCCCGTGGTCTGACCGCTCTTGTCTTCAGGCGGTGGAGCTGCTCAAGCCGGGGGGCGTGCTGGTGTACAGCACGTGACCGTCGCCCTGGCAGAAAATGAGGAACAGGTTGCCTGGGCCCTCGAGACGTTTCCCGGCCTTCAGCTTCAGCACCAGGTGAGGACTGTGGCAGCTCTCTCCGGGTGGTCCAGTAGGTCACGGAAACGTAAGCGTAGTGATAAACCCGGAGAGTTACGTGAAGGGATACGTCACCTAAAACTCCTGAAACAAATCTTGTGGAGCTCAGGGCGGTTTCTCCAATGAAAGCCATTCCAGATGGTCCTGGAACATCTTGAATTTTCACATCCTGATCTAGGATTTCCAGGCCTTCACTCTTACTGACCAGAGATATGTTAATATGTATTTTGTTATCCAAATGTTATTGATTGGAGACGTATCAGTATTCACTTACATAAGGAATTGCCAGCCACAGGTGTTAATTTCTGCAAAAATCCCCCAGTCAGTAATGTGTTTAAATGACCATAGAACTTAGGTGGATTTTTGATACATGTTTGACTTGTGGCTCTTGTTCATGTTATTTGGAATTTTGGGTCTAAAACCCTTTTCCCCTCTCTCAGTCCTGTGTTGTTCTGGTAGGGGAAATGGTGAGCATTTTTTCTCATGACATATCAAAGCCCAAACAGGCTTTAATAACTGGGATCAAAAGACTAGCCAAGCGGGGGAAGATGGTGCAGGTTTATCTCTTCCTTTGGTTTCTTAGATAAGATATAGAACATTAAAAAAACTCCCTCGTACTTTCTTTTACTTAGAACTGCTTTTTAGTTCTGGTTTTTATTAAAATATATTTATGACTAGATTTTTCAGCCCATGATGTTTGAGACTAGGTTTAAATCTATAGTTATGCTCACATTAATTCAGATACATTGGACGTTTAACTTCAGACTTCCAGGACAGAATTCTAGTAATTGGATACGCAACTAGAAAGCAATCTGGAGATGCTTTCTAGACTCAAAAATTAAGATAATTACATTGTAGATTGAAAAGGAGACTTGAGAATTCACTCGTTTTGTGTGTGTGTGTGTGTGTGTGTGTGTGTGTGTATGCATATATATTCAATGTATACTACAAGAGATGGAACCCCACCATGCGTTAGTAGACAGTAGGTTTTCTGATATAAGCCAAGAAAATGTATCTTCAGTAACATAAACATTTATCTGTGAAATGGTGCCCTAAGTTAGGCTTGTGCAATTTTTGGAGTAGCAGTTTGCAAGATCACTCAGTTCCTTATGATTCTTTATTCTCCTAATCAGTGCAGCCTTCGTTCTCTCATCTCTTTAAATACTCTAGTACATTTACAAAACAAAAGAGAAATTTTTATCATCCAATTGGTATGGGCCAGAGAGAGGCCTCCTGTTAGATGCCTCCTGTCAGCTTTGGGAGGGTCTGACAAATAAAGCTGAACTTTCATCTTGTGATGCTACTGATAATGATGTTTCACTTACTGAGTGCCCACTGTCTGTCAGGCATGATATCACCTTATTTATTTAAGCCTCAGAACTGAGTATTTTATCTGTTTGGTAGATGAGGAAACAGGTAGGTTACTGTTCAGAAGTCGCACAGCTAAGATGCGCAGAGCTGCACCTGGGACCCGTGTGTTGCTGACTGGTGCTCAGGCCTTCTGCATGTTTCCTTGATGAGCATAACGCCCATCCTAGGCGTTCAGTCATCAAGTACCTGCTCTTACCATTATCCTACGTTATTATACAGAAAAGCAGCATGTCCATTTCTCTCTCTGTCTCTCTCACACACATATTTACTTATTTTTCAGTTTCTGGAATTGGTGGTAGTTACAACTGAGTTTGTCTTTTAACATGAAAGGTGCACAGGCACTCTTACTAACACGAGGTTGTTCATCTGTGTTTATTCTTCTCTCGAGCAGCACCCACAGGTGGGAGGAGAAGGGATGCTGGGAGCTGGCCTGTCACCTGAACAGTTGAAACGTCTGCAGCGATTTGGTCCCTCTGCAATGCAGTCACTGGACCGTGACATTGGTTCTCTGAGAGACGCCAGCATAGAAGACCTGGTTTGGCTGGCAAATAAGGATTGTATAGGTTTTTTCATAGCAAAATTTGTAAAATGCAGAAGTGCACAGTAGGAGGATCTTTAGAAATGAAGATTCCAAACGTGTGCCATGTGGTTATTTTTTAAACCAAACTCTCATCAAACCATGTGATTGATGTTGTGGTTGCTGGAGAAACAGAAAAGACTGCCAGCTCTTCTACCAGTTCAAGAGACTCTGCTTCACAGACAAAGAAACTGGAGGGTTGGGATGGGATTAGGGTGTGTGTTGAGATTATACTTTGCGTTTTTAAGAAAATTTTTCCTTTATGGATTTAGCAGAGTATAAGGAAAAGGAGGTGTCTGGAACGTATTTTCATTTGGGGTCTTTGTTTTAATTTGTAAGAATGCAAGTCATTTTTAATGTTAAAATGAGTGGATTTAACAAAAGGAATAAAATTAGCAGTATTTAATTTGGTTATAAAACATATTTTCTGTTACTGAGCTCCTAAGGATGAGTTCCTTCAGAATTCAGGTTGTGTAGTCCGTAGCTTACTTATCATGTGCCAGGAATTGAGCTAAGGATTTTACTTGACTTCTTCTGTTTACTATTTGGTATATCAACCCCTCTTTCAGATGAGTTCTGGATCACTCTCAAATGATAGTCATCTTTCACTGTGTTTTCTTTTTCCTTCATGTTTTAAACTAAAAACTAAAATGAATTTTAACTCTGTAGATTAGAAATGAGACTATTTTAGAATTTGGGTACCTTTTATCCTCTAATGGAATATACAGATTATTAGAGGTATGCCTGGTGAGAAAGAGAAAACCGTCTTGTGAGAGCTGGGAAGTGGCCAGTGTTTTCCTGCCAACTCCATGGAATACCAGCCCCAGACCACGCAGCGGTGACTAGGATAGATCAAGATAAAACAAGACCACTTCACCGTCAAAGCTGAAATCACCCAAACCACAGAGGTGACCAGACCTCTCTCACAGTGGCCAGTATGCGTGGACTACCTTTGTAAAACGACTGTAACCATGGGCTCGCTTCATCCCGCATGCTTTTTAGATAAGACCTATTAAAATACCCACCGTTGTTTAAAAGGTGTCTCATGTCATGTTAAATGTATCTGTTTTGCTGATTCGAATCACCTCAGAATTCCGAGCCTTTGGGCATTTAAAGTGGGTGGCTGGAAACAACTGCCTAGTAATTTCTTTCCCCTGCCCCCTCCACAGGTCTCCACTGGGCTTCGCTGGTAGCTCCCAGTAAAGAATCTGCCTGCCAACGCAGGAGATGCAGGTTTGATCCCTGGGTTGGGAAGATCTCATCAAGAAGAAAATCAGGCAACCCACTTCAGTATTCTTGCCTGGGAGATTCCATGGATAGAGGAGCCTGGTGGGCTAGTCCATGGGGTTGCAAAAGAGTTGGACATGACTTAGCAAGTAAACAACAACAAAGGGTCTACATTAGGAATTTCTCGAAATTCTTCTTGTGTAGTGAAGAATGCAAGGTCTCGGATCAGGTGAGATCTTCATAGGCCTCTGCTCTGAGCAAGCCTTTCTTCACACTCTTCCCTGCAGCTGGGCTGTCTGCACCCCTTGGACCTCTGACTCCTGTCACAGCACTTGACACATCACCCTAGGAAACGAGGCATGTCCTTGACCCCTGCCCCCAGGTAGGCAGGAACCTTGCCCTTTCTGTATAGCTTCTAGCAGATCACTGTTACACCCTTACCGAAGGAGGGAAAAAAACCACACCAAGTGCCCTAAGATTCACTGTGTAACTGACTTCTTTCCATCCCTCATTCTGCCTCACACCCAGCAGGTGTCGTCTGTCTAAAGGGGAACACTGCTGACCTGTGTACTTCTGTTTCCAGGGCTCGGCATACCCCTGGAACTTTCAATGTGATTTTAAAACACAGACAGTCCATCCCTTCTCTTGCTCGCTGCAGAACCTTAGGTGCTAGGCTGGGATGGAAACGGTTGGGAAGGAGCCTCGTAGCAAACATGCTAAGTTTCGATTAATACCAGCAAACACCAAAATATAAGCAGTACAGGCAAAACAGAAGAAAAATATTTGCATATTGAAAACAGTAATGACAGATAAGAAATAGGATTAACATTTGTTCCTTTAACAGATATTTTCCAGTGGTTTCTTTAAAAAAAAAAATTAGAACACAAAAATTAAATCTTAAGGAACACAGACATTTAAGAAAAAGTATGATAGATGGAAGAAAGGGAAATGTGGAGGAGAACAATTACTTTTTTTAAACATATTTAATGTTGTCATAGTTATTTCGGAAACAGAAGCATTTTAATTCCACAGTGAGTACATTTTACTTCAAAACCGTGTATCACATTTTAAGTAGTAAAGTACAAATACTTAAAAACGTAACTTAGCCACAATTCAGCCACTGACCCAGAGACATCTAATTACCTGTTGTCTCCACCAGAGTGACTCTTGACCTGTTAACAAGATTGGACCAGCAGCATCATGTCATTGGGCCAAGGGCGAGGAACTGAAATGAAGATCTGATGATGGATACGTTTAAAAGGGAAAAAACAAAATTCAACATCGGAGGCAAGAACTGCTGAACATGTAAGGATGAAGGTGAGAGGAAGTTGACGTTGCTGTGCTCAGACCCCCGGAGACCTTTGACCTACCTGCTGGAAGCTGGCACTTGTCAGTTGTCGTGGGAAGGGGACTGCAGCCCATGACCTCCCCGCCCCTGGAAGATGAGCCACATGAGGGAAGTGCAGGTAAGTGTTTAGCATACTTTCAACTGCAAGAATCACTCCTGAAATGGCAATTAATACTACTAATAGTAAACAGTGCAGAAGCCAGCTCTTTATTTGTTTGATACGAATGACTTTAAACCAGGCTTGTTGAACATTTTGGTGTAGCTGACAGTGAAGGTTTAACATGAATGCAGAGCAGACCATGTTCAGATGTGGCATTGTCCCAAAGTACAGGATAACTAAGATGGCCTACATTTAGCAGCACCTTTTTGTAACAGTAACTTAAATGAGCAGTAGAGAGAGAGCAGAGGAAAAACCGAAATGTGTTTGACAAGGGAAAAAAAAAAACACCACAGAACTATTCAGAACATTTCCAGCATTTTCTAGGTTAACTACAAAAATCATGATTCTACAACCGAGTTGGTTAAGCTGAAACCTTTGCTGTGTGAAAAGACTTAGAATTTTACATTCTAGGAGTCAGTAAATATCCCATTGTCCTTGGGATTGTTTCTTCATTTACATATTTCGTACACACCGTTTACACCTACACCTACTACACAGTCTTCACAGATAGATGCGCTTATGTCAAATCCTACAATAGAGGTTTCTGAGGAACACTCTGATTTGGACTAATGTGTTTCACAGTAAAGTGAGAAACGAAGGGTCCAGGGACAAAATTTTAAAAAGTGGAATCCATTAATATAGTTCTTTGAAAGGGATTAATGGTAGCAGCAAAAAAGATACATACCAGTTATACCTCAAAAATTTATTCCAAAGTCATGAACTGGGATGTAACTTTGAATAGGAAGGGTTGGGGGCCGATGATTAGTGGACATCTTACCATGATGGAAAGTTGACTGGAAGTATTTTATAAAAGTAACTTTAATTGGAACATGGTTTCCAGATGATGTGACTAATTTACACTGAAAATTTATATATTATGACTAGTGTTTTTATATTCAATAAAGGTATGAGTACAGAGCTAATTAACAGATTGAGGGAAATGGTTCCTCTATTATCTGATAAAACACTATAACTCATTTTTATAACTCTTCAGTTTTCTTTGGGGGAGGAAAATAAGGAATTAAACATGAAACCGTTTTACTTGTAAAGGTCCAAGGATATTTGGCAAGAACCTGGGATAACCAAAGAAGTGAAATAAAAATAGCCTAACTTATTTAACAAAATAAGAATTTTTAATGTCCAGGTCTGAAGGTAGGCAATCAGAGAGAGGAGTTTTCCAGGAACAGACTTCAAGTGCCAGGTCCGTGCACACCTAATACTGTCTTACTGTCCAGGCGTTCCTGGACAGATGGACACGCAGAGACAGAGCAGGCTTCAGCCTCAGCGTGGCAGCCACTCGCGGGCTGCCCCCAGCGTGTCCCCGACACCAGGCTCAGCATCTGCTGGCTTCCCCTTCAGGGCAGGTGTCCCACGCAGGAAAACCTCAACGTCTTTGTTCACTTCAAGTCACCTCATTTTGCCCTGATTTCTTCTGAAGAGCAGAAACTTTGGTTATAAGAAGCACTTCTAGGTTTTGACGGACAGTGAAAGTGTCGGAGTGGGTGGGGGAGATGGGGATGGAACGGGAGGTGATGGATGGAGGAGATAAGAGGGAAACGGCCAGCGAGGCGGGAGGAATCAGGGTCTCTGATTTTCCCCTGAAATTATTCTACAAGCTGTGTAAACGTTTCTCCCTACAACACTCGAACACACGAGAGATCGGACATTTCCAGTGGAACACTCACAGTTAAAAGCGGCCCGTATTTTTCATCTCCAGGGGCACAACCAAGGAGCCAGCAGGTGGGAGCTCTCTGAGCGAGTCCCCTTTGGCAGCGAGCTCCCCGCTACGCCCTGGCGGCTCCTGCAGCAGCATAGTGAACGGCGGAGCCAGGTGGGTGTGCGCCGGTGGCCCAGGCTGGATGCTTCTTGCGTCTTCCACACTCACACCCTCCACTTGCTCGCACATGCTCACCCCTAGACCCACACGCACACGGGTTCCAGCTCCTAGACTCCAGTGCTGTGACCTTAGACACTAGCTACGCAGGACGTGGTCGTCACAATCAGTGACTGCACGGAGTAGAACAACCCTTGGAGTTTGGTTATATATTTCCCATAATTTATGGTCAGAAATGATAAACTTACAAGGATGGTGAAACATTCAGAAATCAAACCTTTTCAAGTCAAGCAGCCACACATATTTACAGTATGTACAGACTCTAGTGAACGGGGATGGGTGTTGAGTCGATGCTATTACAAATTTCCTGAAGGTGGGCTTTTCTAGTCCCTGTAATTCATAAAGCAGGTCTGCTGACTTGGCATTAAGACTCTAAAATAGTGTGATCAAACTGATATATATATATATTATATATAATATATATAATTATTGTAAGAAGGTGTTTGCAGAAATAACATTTACAAACTGTCTATACAGTACACAATACTAGTACATAGAAAATAGATTCTGACTTTATGATCCCCTTTGTGTAAGGCAAGACTGAATCTGTCCTCAAATGTAGTCAGCTGGAGGTACAAGCAAGAAACAGTGGTCCATGGATGAATATGCAAATCAAGTGCCTACATATTAAAAAATCGGCAAGAATCAGGAAACTCCACTTTTTATCTGGGCCAGTTCTGGCCCACTGGATACATCAACCACATTTTCGAAAACATCAGCTATGCTTCTTAAAATACCAACGCCACTCAGACGGCAATAGATTTGTTCGAGTGGCAGCTACCCCAGATGGGGTTCAAGGTTCTGTAGACAACCAGAGGCCTGCAGCCTTTCCAGGCCAATTGAGAGAGCACTTACAAAAGAAAAAAAAAGTGTATTAATACTCTATTATTTCATGCTGTTGCTATCCAAGCAACAGCAGTACAAAATATACAAGACAAATCACATATGATTGCAATGTAGACCCCTTTCCCCCCAAGATTGATTTGGGCGGGTGGTGAGTATACAAGACTTAAAAAGAAAAACACAAAAGGGCAGAAAAGTCACTGGCGGATGTAAACATCCCTGTTCCAGTCCGCAGCCTCGTTCCGTCTCCGGGACACCCCTTCCCCATCCTTGTCACAGTAGCGATCCTTGGATTTGTGGCGGCTCCGCTGTTTGTTGCACTCGTTGTGGTCCTGCTCTCGGTCCGGGTCCCTGGAGCGGTGCCGAGTCTCCCTGTGTCTGTGCTCACCGCCCCCATGGGGCTCCTCTCGGTGGTTGTGGTCACGGTGGGGGGCGTAGTGGTCCGCGTTTCGTGCGAGTACTCTTCCTTGGGCTCCACGTAGGCGGAGTCGCGACTCTCCTGCGTCTCCGAGTCCAGGGTCTCCTGCCTGGAGAGGCCTCGGCTGGTGCCACTGCGGTGGTTGTGGTGTTGGGTGGAGGAACGATGCTGGGCTTTCTTGACCGGTTCCGGGCAGGGTTCTTCTTCAGCTTGGGAAGCAGAGCGGGCCGGAGCCCCGCGATCCATCCTCTGATCCCCTTGAGAACCCTGGCAACAGAGAAGCAAATACAGAAGAAGCCCCTTCACAAAGGGAAGTCTTTTTAAGTCCAGTCCCTTACAAATTAACATCAAGGGCAACGTAATTACATAAATGCTACTGGATGTTACCAAAAGAATTAAGCAAGCAAGCTGGGTTAGATTTCATTTCAGCCTTTTAGAGACTTTGAACAGAGTAACTTTTTTTTTCCTTTTAGATAAGATAAAGGAAGGAGGGATTTCTTTTATATGTTCTCTTGTGGTTCAAATACAGATACAAATTCCTGAGATCTGTCTACACATTGGTATACACTGAGCCACACCTCTGCTCAGATACAGGTGGGAAGATAAATTCTGGGGATGTTGGCTTTAAGGAAAAAAAAATAAGTCAGATGCTTAAATGGCACTTAATGAGACCAGCACTAGCATAAGATAGTCACACATATCAAATTATTAATACAGCCCTCCACGCTCATCTCTGAACGGTCAGGAGAGCCCCATGCAGGTGGTGCCATTGGATGCCTAAGGCACAGGGCCTGGGAGGGATTTGAACCCAGGCAGTCTTGAGTCCACAGTCTGTGCTGCTAGCCTGTAGAAAGTTTCTCCTCTCTTCCTGTCTTAACAGAGTTAGTGGTCTGTGGTAACCTAGACAGGGAGATGGTGGGAGGGCAGTCCAAGAGGAAGGGGATAGAGCTGATAGACATAGCTGTTCCACTTCCTTGAAGGAAAAAACCCATACAACCCTGTAAAGCAACTCTACACCAATTAAAAAAGAATATGGGGAGAGGGGATCTACATCACAGGATGCTGTTTACACTGCTTCTCTTATAGGCACACAGCTCGCTCAGGAGAGAGCTGCCCGATGGGAACAAACGCTGCGTTGGCACCCCGGGCGTGGGTGAGGGCTCCGCTTACCTGTGAGTTGGAGGCTAGCGTGGGGCTGACAGGCAGGGTGGAGGTGGCTAAAGTGCGGCTGAGAAGGGGGTTGGGGAGACTGCTGCTGGGAGGGTGGGTGGCCTTCCAGTAGGCCTCCAGGTAGTCGGCCAGGTGTTCACAGGCGTCCTCGAGCTGGTTCTCATCCAGGATCACGTCAAACAGCTCCTGCAGGGGCAGACGTTACAGATGGCACCCTGACACCAGCCCCCAACCTCCCCGCCACCTTAGAGGAGAAAGCAGGGAGCTCCTTGGTCTCTGCTCTTGCTGCCTGACTCCTCCACACACTGTCCTCTAGTCAGCTTACAACCATTGGTCCTCCTTGGGTCAGTGTTGACTGACACATGTATCACTGGTATCAATGACTAGAAAGTGGACAGATGTAGTAAGTTAAGGGCATGACAGAAAATTTGCTAATAGTGAGAAAAAGGAATTGACCCTACATTAGAAGAGAGATGTAAAAAAGAAAATAAGACTATAAGCCAAATGGTATAGGAAGAAGTCTGTTTTCAACATAGAGACTGTGAAAAGCTTAATATTGGAAATAGCTGCGGCAAGGAAAGGACATGAGGAAGCCAAAACAATCTAGGAGGTAGGCAACATATGCATACGTATAGCTGGTTCACTTTGCTGTACAGAGGAAACTAATACAACATTGTAATTATCCTCTCATTAAAAAAAGAAGCCAAAAAAAACCCCAGAAGCATGGTATGCGCAACATGGATTCAAAGTAGGAATCCGTTCAGGTATCAGAATCTGCTTACTGACTGGTTTGGAAATTGGTGTCTACATGGTTTCAGATCAGTTTCATAGATGGTGATAAAGAGCCAGCAACTTGCTCCCAGATTGGAAGTGAATAATAAACCAACCCCAAATAGATCCATCTTCCAACCAAAGTTTGAAACAGTTGTGTTTCATTTACGATACTATGGAAATGTTAACAAAGCAACATCCCCACGGAACACACTGTAGCCGTTTGCAGGCCAGGACCATGACCTAGACAGGTGCTCATGGCAAGAGGTGGACAGTTCTCCACTGTGGGAAGAAGCCCGCTGCTAATGGAGAGGGTTCTCTTCTGGACAAGTGTTTACCTAGTGTCTGGTTTTTGTTAACAGAAAGCGGGGCTGATGACTTCAAGTGGATTACACTGAACAGAGACTTACTGGAGGACACTGAGCTAGCTTATCTGCCGCCACCATCTGGACATTGAGGTGCTTCGCTTGAGATTTCCCTCGAGACTTTATTAACCTCTGTAAAACCTGCAAAAGATGAGGTTTTTAAGCAGGAGTGTCTGTACTCAGGTGGACAACAAGGTTCATTATTCACTTTTCTCTGGGACCTTTTTCGTACAGCACTGACGGTTTACTAGGCAAGAAAATAAAATATTTAAGATGATCTGGAAAATTAATACGTCTCGCTTGCAAGCTTCAAAAACCACCAGCATGGGGATTATTCTGAACCTTTTTTTTAAGGCTAGCACTTCTCAAACTTTATCGCTCATGATTTATGTTTTTAAAAACTGTTGAGAAATCCCAAGAGCTTTTTATGTGAACTAGAATATTCACATACTAGACATTAAAACTGAGAAATTCATTTAAGAATGACCAATAAACCTGTTGCATAGTAACATATATCACTTATTTTGATAACAATAGCTAAATTGTTTATAAATTTCTCTACAGCCTGACTTCACAGAAGATAACCAATGTTTCCTCTTTCTACATGTAACCTGCCATAGTACATTACTTTGAAATACGTGAAGAAAATCCAGCCTCTTCCAGATATATAATTCAGAAGAGGAGGGGTATTTTAGTAACCTTTTCAGATTACTGTAGTATCAAGGAAAAATAGAAAGGACATGAGGAAGCCAAAACAATCTAGGAGGTAGGCAACATATGCATACGTATAGCTGGTTCACTTTGCTGTACAGAGGAAACTAATACAACATTGTAATTATCCTCTCATTAAAAAAAGAAGCCAAAAAAAACCCCAGAAGCATGGTATGCGCAACATGGATTCAAAGTAGGAATCGGTTCAGGTATCAGAATCTGCTTACTGACTGGTTTGGAAATTGGTGTCTACATGGTTTCAGATCAGTTTCATAGATGGTGATAAAGAGCCAGCAACTTGCTCCCAGATTGGAAGTGAATAATAAACCAACCCCAAATAGATCCATCTTTCCAACCAAAGTTTGAAACAGTTGTGTTTCATTTACGATACTATGGAAATGTTAACAAAGCAACATCCCCACGGAACACACTGTAGCCGTTTGCAGGCCAGGACCATGACCTAGACAGGTGCTCATGGCAAGAGGTGGACAGTTCTCCACTGTGGGAAGAAGCCCGCTGCTAATGGAGAGGGTTCTCTTCTGGACAAGTGTTTACCTAGTGTCTGGTTTTTGTTAACAGAAAGCGGGGCTGATGACTTCAAGTGGATTACACTGAACAGAGACTTACTGGAGGACACTGAGCTAGCTTATCTGCCGCCACCATCTGGACATTGAGGTGCTTCGCTTGAGATTTCCCTCGAGACTTTATTAACCTCTGTAAAACCTGCAAAAGATGAGGTTTTTAAGCAGGAGTGTCTGTACTCAGGTGGACAACAAGGTTCATTATTCACTTTTCTCTGGGACCTTTTTCGTACAGCACTGACGGTTTACTAGGCAAGAAAATAAAATATTTAAGATGATCTGGAAAATTAATACGTCTCGCTTGCAAGCTTCAAAAACCACCAGCATGGGGATTATTCTGAACCTTTTTTTTAAGGCTAGCACTTCTCAAACTTTATCGCTCATGATTTATGTTTTTAAAAACTGTTGAGAAATCCCAAGAGCTTTTTATGTGAACTAGAATATTCACATACTAGACATTAAAACTGAGAAATTCATTTAAGAATGACCAATAAACCTGTTGCATAGTAACATATATCACTTATTTTGATAACAATAGCTAAATTGTTTATAAATTTCTCTACAGCCTGACTTCACAGAAGATAACCAATGTTTCCTCTTTCTACATTTAACCTGCCATAGTACATTACTTTGAAATACGTGAAGAAAATCCAGCCTCTTCCAGATATATAATTCAGAAGAGGAGGGGTATTTTAGTAACCTTTTCAGATTACTGTAGTATCAAGGAAAAATACCCACAGTTAATAAGTGGTAGCTTTTTAAAGATTAGCTGCGATGTGACATCTGAAACCCGACTCTATTAAATTCCATTGATTTGTCCTGAAATTTGAATGGCATGTCATTTGTTCTTTCCAATAAAAACGGTGTTCTAGGATGATTCCAATAATCACACCAGTACTTGTCCTCAAATAACCTGACTTTGAGTATGCAGCTGAAGAACTTGATGTGTACCTCCCATTTTGTTATGTAGAATATTAAAAAGACTTGTAGCACCTTTTTGAAGAGTCAAAATTTAATAAACAATTTTGCTATTTCATCAGAACTTTTTTAAAGTACCACAATAACATTTTATTGACAAAATATTAAAATAACAAATAGGATATTTTTGGCTTAAATAAAATACATTCTTAAAACTAATATCACCAGTTTTTGTATTTTTAGTGTGGACACCAGAAATTGTAAAAGAGTTAATGATCGTAAAAATCTTAATTCCTAGCACAATTAACTTATTAATACTCACACATTTCACAAGAATCCATCTAAAATCACAGGCAAAAGAGGCATCTTCTCTTCTAACTTGAAGGTTGCCAGTAAAAAAATCTGCACTAGTCTGGGACTAGATTTATATTTTAGTAATGCCTTTAGACAAGAGCAGGGATCTCCTATCAAAATACATACCTGGAACTAATGTATCCAGTGTTTTCAAACTCCACTAAGAAAGTGGCGACAGATGGGATTTTTCATTAGGACGCTAAGTGAAACTTTATAACCTGAAAGTGCATGGTGAGGAAGAACGCAACAGCTGCCAGTGCTGTTGTGGTCTGCTTCCGCTTAGACGTTTCCCACCACTTTTGCACCATCAGTACAAAGGTCAGGCCAGTGAAAGACGAGAATGTCTGAGGATATCAGGGAAATGACCTTCTAGGGCCTCTGAAAGTGTCTCCAAGCCTCCCCCACCAGGAATCCACAGGCCACACTTTGGAAAACACTGTTCTCAGCCATGAAACTTATCATCACTCTCTGCTTCTATGAATCTTAACCCTTCTCACCTACCACATTTCTCTTCAAGTCCTTAGTGATGGGTAAAGCAGCAGCCCGTCTGTAACTGGAAAGCAGACTATGAGGACACAGTTTAGGAGACTTTCACTGCAGAACAGACAGTAACAGTCCTGCTTACCTTAGGAGAGGAAATCTTGACATACACTATGATAGGGGCCAGAGAGGTTTTACTGAGCTGGGCTGGGTGATTGATAGTGTCCGCGTCAAGGACCACCAGTTGCAGTGTTCTTGCAAGTTCAAAAATCCTTTCGATTTCACTCTGAACTTCCGCTGTAAAAGGTGAAGCAGAGCTTGATTACTTAAAAATTCAGCATTTCTAGACCAGATCGAGAGAAGGTAAAATAGTGACTCAGGCAGGTGAGCTGTGGTTGATGTCTACAGGTAAGAGAGCTGATAACAGGCATTGTTTGCAAAGAGCCATTCCTTCACAACACCTCGAGAATCTAGGAATTCCTCTCTCAACCAGTTATGAAATTTATTTCCAGTTTACCACGATGTCTATAAGAGTCAAACTTTTTGGCTCTCTATGCTTATTTGTTTTGGGGGCTATAAAACGTCTCTCCGTGGAGTCACTTTGTTAAGATGTTGTAAAGTAGAAACATGAAGAAAGCTCTTCCTTGTGTGTGTGTTTCTGACCACTCAAGCCTTGCACCCGTCACCAGCCTTCCTGTCATTGCACGGGCTTATCTGCATTTACATGCCAGCTCTTGATGTGGAGTCTAAGATGTATATGAGCAAGCTGAACTATAGCAGGAAACAGATTTTCAAAATGTCTACAACAAACCTAGCCAGAAACACACTTCTTGTATTTTCCACCTACAAAAAGATGTTCCTGTAACATTCATGCTTTAGAAGGGCAGTTATGTATTGGAGGCAGCACCTCAGATATGTAATCTGTCAGACTTATAGAAAAACAAACAAAATTTACTTGAATGCTGAAGTATTTTCATTCAGTTCATCTGTTTCTCCATTCTCTCTCTTGAGTGTAAAAAGGGCTGTCCCAGAATAGTTTCTCTAATGATGGATATATACTGTATCACTGCTATGAAATACCTGAAATGTAATTAATGTGAATAAGTAAATTTTTGAGATCCAGATAAAAGTTAGATAGCCAGGAACTATGTTTCTAAATATCACAGCTCTGTAAAGGATAATATGTAGCTTACAGTGCCCATTGCAATCATGAAGGGCCACTCCCATGAGATGCCTGGACCTACTGGACACCATTTAGTTCCTCTTGTGTATTTGCATCCACTCAGAAGACTCCTGGAGACAGTTTTAACTTGCATATTATTCCAGAAAAGGCAAGCCACTAGTCATCTGCCTCTTACCACTAAGAGTCTTTTTGTTTACCTGGATGTCTTTAAAATGCCCCAAACCACTAGTGATACGAGCTTTAATATTTGGTCACATTACCACTCATGACACAGTTTTGCTAAAAGAAAAAAAAGCCTATTAAGCTTCTCAATAGACCAGTTTATAAGAAATACAGAGAACAGACAGTTGTGTAAACTACACCAGTGTAATTTAGTTAGCAAAATTCAGTCTCTGAATACCCTGCAGGATAAGTAAGATAACTGACCTAGTTTCTTTAAAAAATTACAAGGAGATAAAAGATATATGGAAAACAGGATTAAGAGATTCAAGGACCTAAGAACCAATCACAATGTGTGAAGTTTATTTGGATCCTGATTCAAACAAATAGTAATTTATATATTTTATGATGCAGAAGTGAATAAAATGTTTGTGTATATGTGAATGTGTGTATAAAATGTATGTGTTTGTATCTATCTAGTATATGACAGCTGGGGAATGATACATGGCTAAGTGGCAACCTGATGATACCAGGGGGTTGTTATTAAGGTACAATAGGGACTTCCCGGGCGGTCCAGTGATTAAAACTCCATGCTGCCAATGCAGGGGCCTAGGTTTGATCCCTGGTCAGGGAACTAGATCTTGAGTGTGGCAACTAAAACCTGGTGCAGCCAAATAAATAATATTAAAGAAAAGAGGTACAATAATGGCACAGTTTAAATAAAAGGAGTCTTCACTGTTTAGAAATACATACTGAAGTATTTACAGATAATATAAGTATCTTGGATTAACTCCAAAGTAAATGGCTGAAACTAGGTAACAAGTACTTGGGCTTTCTTACAGCATACTGTTCATATATATTTCCTTCAGTCATTCCTTCTGCAACTATGTTCTAAAACATTACTAATACTGTTATTTGCTCTCTCCTCTTGCTTCTTAAATTTTTTATTCCAATTATAACCTTGCTTCTCTGTACCCTGAGTTTTCACAAGCCACCGATCACCAGTAGTAAAGTTCCAATCTAAGATTATTGTAACCATTAAGAAATTTGATTAGTTTACAGCTGACATCATACTCAGTGTAAATGCTTGAAGCTTTTCCTCTGAGATTAGGAACGACACAAGGATGCGCACTCCCGCCACTTCTTTCAACATAGTGTTGAAAGACGTAACCAGAGCAGGTAGACAGGAAACAAAACCAAGGCATACAAATTGGAAAGGAAGTAAAACTCTCACTGTTGTTAGCTGACGTGATGAGCTACATATGTGTATATATTTATAAATATATATATATATATATATATATAACTAAAGACTCCACCAAAAGACTGTTAGAACTAATAAATGAATTAAATTGCAGGATATAAAATCAGTATGCAGTACAGCTTAGTGGAATAAGGTGAGTCTCTCTCACACACACACAATCCTGCCATTTGCAACAAGACTAATGGACCTTACCAGCTTTATGCTAAGTGAAATAAGAGACAAATAAACATATAATCTTATTGAAATGTGGAACTGAAAAAAAAAAAAAGTTCATAAATACAGATAACAGGGGGTGGTGGAGGGTGATCAAAAGTACAGTTAAGTCCCAAGGACGTAATTGGAGTTAGTGATACTGTCTGTTTGAAAGTTCCTAAGAGAGTGGATCTTAAAGAGTTCTCCTCACAAGACGAAAATCTATAACTATGTAAACTTGTACACACAGTATATACATGTGTCAAATCATGTTGTATACCTGTCAGTTAAGTTTCATAAAAAAGAAATTTGATCACAAAGATTTTCATCTGTGTATCAGTTAATGACAGCTATTCACACAGTCACAAGAGTCCCATGTCTTAAAAATAACTTGTTTTTTAGAGGTTTGAGCACTATTAAGAAAATGATTATGAATGTAATCATTCAGTGTTGTTTAGTCGCCAAATCATGTCCAACTCTGCAACCCCATGGACTGTAGCCGGCCAGACTCCTCTGTCCACGGGCTTTCCCAGGCAAGAATATAAATGTAATACTTGTTAAATCTGGGTAACAGATAAATATAAAATAATCCATTATATTTCCAAAAATCATATCTGTTTATGTCAACAGCTTAATATATGTATCATGGACGTGTGTGTATAGACGCATATATTCTAGCATCCTTAGATACACAGATACCTTACACTTTTTAAATTAAGGTGGAAAGTGAGATATTCTTTAAAAACTTAAAAAGATTTTTTAAGAAACCCAATGTAACATATTTGTAAATAAGCCTTATAAAAAGGACCAATAAATTCTGAAGAAAATGCTTTTAACTTCCAAGTACAAAATATGCTTTCAAAAGAAATGTGTCCATACTAGTGGTTTTTCTTTGACGGAGTACATCATGCTGAGAATTTATTTCAAAAAAGAAATGTCAATGCTGCTGATGTTCATTTCTGAAACTGAAAAGCCTTGTTTATCTGTCCAGATCCCAATCTCTTACAGCTACTGAGTTTAAACTTGCTGCTGATACTATGAAAAACAGTATAGAGGTTCTTCCAAAGAGAGCTGCCATATGATCCAGCAATCCCATCCCTGTATATATTCAAACAAAAGTGTAATTCAAGAAGATGTGTGCACCCTTATATTCATATCAGCACTATTCACAATAGCTAACACATGGAAACAACCTAAATGTCTATCAACAGATGAATGGATAAAGAAGATGTGCATATATACAATGGAGTGCTGCTCAGCCATAAAGAGAATAATGCCATTTGCAGCAACATGAAGGGACCTAGAGATTATGCTGAGCGAAGTAAGTCAGAGACAAATACTGTATGATGCTTCTTACACATGGAATCTAAAATGTGACATGAACTTATCTATGAAACAGAAATGGACTCAGGGCAGACTCTCAGTAAGGTAATAGTAGTTCCAATGCCATTTCATAATCACTAAGCACAGATTTCTCATTTTGAAAAGTTCTTTACTTAGCCTAAGAAAGGAAATCTGTTAAAGCCTTCTTCAGCCCCCTCTCCTTTCCCCAGGCCCAGGAAAGCTGGCCGCAGGGCACCCACTTCCCAGGTTCCAACATGGCTTCTTAATCCAGCTGTGTGATCCTTGGGTAACAAGGCTTAATTTCTCGAAGCCCCTAAGTATTCTTTTCTGGAAAATGGAAATGAGGACTAAGTGTATCAATGTGCAAAATATTTACTTTGGTGCCTATAGATGCCTATAGGAAATGCTTAATAAAGGTCAAGTATTGCTTTGTGCCAACTGCTAACATATATCACATTGCATTTTGATGATATGACTGAAAACTTCCAACAGGCAGTGAACTGATAGGAAGACTGGCAATAATACATAATACTTTCATTCCTTCCCTCAGGACAGTGCTTAGGACATACCGGCAAAGAAAAAATATAATCATTGTGTATATGTATGATGTATCTAATATTTACCTTTTAAACATTGTTTTTAATTAGAGGATAATTGGTTTACAACGTTGTGTTGGTTTCTGCTACACAACAATGTGCATCAGTTATACGTATACTCACACCCCTTGCTCTTGGGGCCCGGCATCCCACCCCTCTAGCTCATCACAGTGCACCGAGCTGAGCTGCACAGCAATTTCCTGCTAGCTGTTTTACGCATGGTAGTGTATATACGTCACCGCTGTTCTCTCAATTTGTCCCACCCTCTCCTTCATCCACTGTGTCCACAAGTCTCTTCTCTATGTCTGTGGCTCTGTTCCTGACCTGCCAGTAATAGGTTCATCAGTACCATTTGTCTAGATTCTGTATATTTGACAATATACAATGTGTTTTCTCTTTATGTTTGCCTTTTTAGTTGACTATACATATATTAGAAGCTGCTGTTGTAGAAAAAATTCATTTCATCTTCAAAAACATTAATCGTGAACTTGGCAGCCAAACTATATATAGGTGAAGTACTCCCTTTGGGTGGAGATATGTGTAGCTGGGCCATCAGAGCAATGTTGTGGAATTTTAAAAGTGTTAATTTCTTAAGATAGACATGGCCATGCCTGCAATGATTAGTTAGGTCAGGAGCAGGGAGGAAATGAGATTCAGAAGATCAATAGGCCCGTAAATTTTTTCCGAAGAGAAGGCAGATGGTCAAGTAAATGTAATCACATCAGGCACTGCTCAGT
Organism: Madoqua kirkii; assembly: GCA_006408675.1. Classification (NCBI taxonomy): domain Eukaryota; kingdom Metazoa; phylum Chordata; class Mammalia; order Artiodactyla; family Bovidae; genus Madoqua; species Madoqua kirkii. The sequence continues at coordinate 40,373 of SJYC01045787.1, forward strand.
GGAGGAAATCCTGTACTGGTAGTCTGGGCGCCCAGGGTCTAGCCTTAGCTTTATTCCTTAGTGCCTTACCTACACCACATGGATCCCTTCCCTTCCTGTGGCCCTTAGATCCTTCACTGCACAGTGATGACAAGATCAGTAGTTCTCAAACCCTGGCACGCACAGCAGAGTCACCTGGCAGGCTTGTTGAAACAGACTGCCTCCAGAGATGCTGACTTATAGGTCCAGGTGGAGACTCAGAAGGCTCATTCCAAACTAATGCTCCCAGTAGTGATGCTGGTGTTGTGGAGACCGCACCTGAGAACCAGCGTACGAGACGCTCTCTCAGGTGTGTCACCCTAGTTCCACAGTCCCTGGTAAGGGACTCTTTAATTGCCGCTCCTCCTGAGACAATTGTACATTCACAGCAGCTGTAAGAAATGACAGCTCCCAGGGCACTTGATTACCTAGTTTTCCTCAATGGGAACATCCCGCAAAGCTAGTGCAGCATCACCACCACCACCATCAGTGTTAATACAACCTATCCGTCTTACTCGGATTGCCTGAGGTATGTGTACTGAGTTCTATGCAGTTTTATCACATGTGTGGTTTCCTGTATCCATCACCATAGTCCAGAGACACAACAGGTCCATCAGGAAAGGAGGAAGAGACCAACTTTTAACAAGTTATCTCAGCTGACTGTTCCACTGGGCTAAAAACATCTACCAAGCTGTAAACACTTTTGTCTGACCACCTGGTTGCTAATATACAAAGTGAATGAATTCCTCTCCTCCCATGCACTGTCTGTTACAACTACAGCCAAATGCCAACTACATCTAGAAAAACATCTATTTCTGCTTTATTGACTATGCCAAAGCCTTTGACTGTGTGGATCTCAATAAACTGTGGAAAATTCTTCAAGAGATGGGAATACCAGACCACCTGACCTGCCTCTTGAGAAATATGTATGCAGGTCAGGAAGCAACCATTAGAACTGGACATGGAACAACAGAAAGTTCCAAATAGGAAAAGGAGTACATCAAGGCTGTATATTGTCACCCTGCTTATTTAAGTTATATGCAGAGTACATCATGAGAAACGCTGGGCTGGAGGAAGCACAAGCTGGAATCAAGATTGCCAGGAGAAATATCAATAACCTCAGAGATGCAGATGACACCACTCTTATGGCAGAAAGTGAAGAAGAACTAAAGAGCCTCTTGATGAAAGTGAAAGAGGAGAGTCAAAAAGTTGGCTTAAAGCTCAACATTCAGAAAATGAAGATCATGGCATCCAGTCCCATCACTTCATGGCAAATAGATGGGGAAACAGTCTCAGACGTTATTTTTCTGGGCTCCAAAATCACTGCAGATGGTGATTGCAGCCATGAAATTAAAAGACTCTTACTTCTTGGAAGGAAAGTTATGACCAACCTAGACAGCATATTAAAAAGCAGAGACATTACTTTGTCAACAAAGGTCTGTCTAGTCAGTTCAGTTCAGTTCAGTCGCTCAGTCGTGTCCGACTCTTTGCGACCCCATGAATCGCAGCACGCCAGGCCTCCCTGTTCATCACCATCTTCTGGAGTGAACTTCGTCTAGTCAAGGCTATTGTTTTTCCAGTGGTCATATATGGATGTGAGAGTTGAACTATAAAGAAAGCTGAGTTCAGAAGAATTGATGCTTTTGAACTGTGATGTTGGAGAAGACTCTTGAGAGTCCCTTGGACTGAATGCAGATGACACCACTCTTATGGCAGAAAGTGAAGAAGAACTAAAGAGCCTCTTGATGAAAGTGAAAGAGGAGAGTCAAAAAGTTGGCTTAAAGCTCAACATTCAGAAAATGAAGATCATGGCATCCAGTCCCATCACTTCATGGCAAATAGATGGGGAAACAGTCTCAGACGTTATTTTTCTGGGCTCCAAAATCACTGCAGATGGTGATTGCAGCCATGAAATTAAAAGACTCTTACTTCTTGGAAGGAAAGTTATGACCAACCTAGACAGCATATTAAAAAGCAGAGACATTACTTTGTCAACAAAGGTCTGTCTAGTCAGTTCAGTTCAGTTCAGTCGCTCAGTCGTGTCCGACTCTTTGCGACCCCATGAATCGCAGCACGCCAGGCCTCCCTGTTCATCACCATCTTCTGGAGTGAACTTCGTCTAGTCAAGGCTATTGTTTTTCCAGTGGTCATATATGGATGTGAGAGTTGAACTATAAAGAAAGCTGAGTTCAGAAGAATTGATGCTTTTGAACTGTGATGTTGGAGAAGACTCTTGAGAGTCCCTTGGACTGCAAGGAGATCCAACCAGTCCATTCTGAAGGAGATCAGTCCTGGGTGTTTATTGGAAGGACTAATGTTGAAGCTGAAACTCCAATACTTTGGCCACCTGATGCAAAGAGCTGACTCATTTGAAAAGACCCTGATGCTGGGAAAGATTGAGGGCAGGAGGAGAAGGGGGCGACAGAGGATAAGATGGTTGGATGGCATCACTGGCTCAATGGACATGAATTTGGGTGGACTCTGGGAGTTGGTGATGGACAGGGAGGCCTGGCGTGCTGCGGTTCATGGGGTCGCAGAGAGCTGGACATGAATGAGCAGCTCAAAGAACTGAACTACATCTAGCTTCACTTCCTTGACTCTTGTTTGCTTGTATTTTCCTACTTTCAGTACAGTTTTTGCTATTGTGTGACAGAAATAGACCCCATGAAGCACAGTTGTGTATAAATGTGTGCAAAGATGTAGCATATTCTCCTAAATTAACTTGTTCCTAGAAAACTACTTGGGGTAAAACCGAACCAGTTACAGATAGTATAAAGTTGGGGAAGTTAAGGACACTAAGGTGAATTATTTTGTAAAGCGATAGTTAATTATCTAAGTTTATTATTTTTAAAAGTTTGGATTTGGAATCGTCAAGTAACTGTATTACAAGATCCTTTACTATTTTAATTCAAATAGTGTTTTTACTTCTATAATGTATAGAAGTACATATTTGTGTGCACAGCTAATACACATATTTTAACTTATGATGCCTGACCAATATTACAACTGAGAAAAAAAGTGAGAACTTTTATGAGCCCATATAAAGACATCCATACATGCAAAGAAGTCTTATACTACTCCGAAAATTTAATGATGTACATAAAGCTGCAAAATTTTTATGTTTTTTTCCTTCATGCCATATGGTGGCATATTAATATAATCAGTTCCAAATGCAACATACTATATACTTTTGTTTATGTAATGAAAGTTTTCTAAAAGGTCAAGTATAAATTTTTACTTATTACATTATATCTTCAATGTACTGGATCGTTCATCCTTTCTTTTTTCTTTTT
>SJYC01045790.1:0-25173 GCA_006408675.1 Madoqua kirkii
GTTCTAAAAGGTCTTGTGGTTCTTCATAGAATCATTCAAGTTCAGCTTCTTCAGCATTACTGGTTGGGGCATAGACTTGCATTACTCTGATATTGAATGTTTTGTTTTGGAAACAGAGATTATTCTGTCGTTTTTTGAATTGCCTCCAAGTACTGCATTTTAGACTCTTTTGTTGACCATGATGGCTACTCCATTTCTTCTGAGGGATTCCTGCCCACAGTAGTAAATATAATGTTCATCTGAGTTAAATTCACCCATGCCATTCCATTTTAGTTCACTGATTCCTAGAATGTTGACATTCACTCTTGCCATCTCTTGTTTGACCACTTCCAATTTGCCTTGATTCATGGATCTGACATTCCAGGTTCCTATGCAATATTGCTCTTTATAGCATTGGACCTTGCTTCTATCACCAGTCACATCCACAGCTGGGTATTGGTTTTGCATTGGCTCCATCCCTTCATTCTTCTGGAGTTATTTCTCCACTGATCTCCAGTAGCACATTGGGCACCTACTGACCTGGGGAGTTCCTCTTTCAGTATCCTATCATTCTGTGTTTTCATACTGTTCATGGGGTTCTCAAGGCAAGAATACTGAAGTGGTTTGCCATTCCCTTCTCCAGTGGACCACATTGTGTCAGACCTCTCTACTACGACCCGCCCGTCTTGGTTAGCCCCACAAGCATGGCTTAGTTTCATTGAGTTAGAGAAGGCTGTGGTCCTAGTATGATTAGATTGACTAGTTTTCTGTGAGTATGCTTTCAGTGTGTCTGTCCTCTGATGCCCTCTTGCAACACAGCGTTTTATTTGGGTTTCTCTTACCTTGAACTTTGGGTATCTCTTCACAGCTGCTCCAGCAAAGCACAGCCACTGCCCCTTACCTTGGACAAGGGGTATCTCCTCATTGATGCCCCTCCTGACTTTTTGAACGTGGGATAGCTCTTCTAGTCCCTTCTGGCCTCGGGTGTGGGACAGCGCTGACACAGCCTGACACCCTCAGCCATTGCCCCTGACCTCGGACATGGGGTAGCTCCTCTTGGCTGCCACCTCTCGGGACTTCCAAGCCCCGTAGCACAGCCACTGCCCCTTACCTTGGACAAGGGGTATCTCCTCATTGATGCCCCTCCTGACTTTTTGAACGTGGGATAGCTCTTCTAGTCCCTTCTGGCCTCGGGTGTGGGACAGCGCTGACACAGCCTGACACCCTCAGCCATTGCCCCTGACCTCGGACATGGGGTAGCTCCTCTTGGCTGCCACCTCTCGGGACTTCCAAGCCCCGTGCAAACATCCATGTCTCCCCTCAGTGTCCACGGGTGTGCCCCACATTGGGCAGCAAACTCCCGGGGGAAGTTCCACAGGCAGCCTGCGCACTGCCCCAACCTGATCCCAGCTTACTCGGCCCTCAGCTGGCCTGGTAACAGGCCTACTATTGGGTTAATATCTCTATTTCTAACATAAGGTGAATGTCCAGAAACCTACCTAGAAGAATCAGTTGACACTAACATGGATGGAAATGGCTCACATTATGAGACTATAATTTCCAAAGTGGAACATGAACAACTCTCATTTCCATATTTTCATTGGGGGTGCATGTGATTTGTATTCTGCCAAACATACAATTTTGTGAGACTGAGATGGAGACATAAAGTGAAGTGAAGTCACTCAATCACACCCAACTCTTTGTGATCCCATGGACTGTAGACGGCCAGGCTCCTCTGTCCACAGGATTTTCCAGGCCAGAATACTGGAGGGGGTAGACATTCCCTTCTCCAAGGGACCTTCCCAACCTAGGGATTGAACCCAGGTATCCTGCATTGCAGCTGAATTCTTTACCAGCCGAGCCTCTAGGGAAGCCCAAGATGGAGATATAGCAACCCTCAATGCAACTTTTCATGGGGTTTATTTACTTCAGACATAAAGGTGGAAGCATCCAATACTTAGAGCTGACATTGGTAGAGCACCTGACATGTGATCTCAAGATCACTGTACCAGATAGTAATGGATGTACTGTTTTCTCTTGAGATGCTTTCCCGTGTGGTTGGTATTATTCCTGGTGAAAGAGCAGTAGAGTTTGATTCCCCTTACCATCTTGGAGAATCTGTCTGCTATCTACCAGGCTTAAAAATCATTTTCCTTTTAAGTTACTGAGAAGATACTGTTTGTTGCAGTGAGAACCTTAAGTGATACATGTCCTAAGACAATTGTGGTGGGTTAATTTTTTTTTTAATTAATGAATTATTTTTATTTTTCTTGTTTCTTGTCCTTCCATAGAGATATTTGCCTTGAGTGGTTCCCAGGCTGTGGTGTCATAGCAAACAGGAAGAAAGAAAAGTGGAGTTAGGTAAGGTTTTGAAGAATTATGGTTATGATTCTCAGAGGAATAGAAAGGAATTTTGAGCTAAAGTTTCCTTTTTGTGATTGTAGACGTTATTCTTAGAACCTTGGGTGAGGGGAACTAAGAAAAGAAGAGTGAAATAGAGAGGCATTATGTGGCCTAGAAATGGGGCAATAATTATCTAGAGGGATTCTCTAGACAAAGAAGGTTGAGCATCCACTCATATATCCGTTTCACACAGGTGCACGTAATTCCCTTACCAGTGTTCAGGTATCCTGTCAGTGACCACAGCAATGCAGCCTCCACCCAATGAAGAACTGAACACTGTCTGCACCCTGAAGTTAATTGTTCCAGGTCTCCCTTATTGGAAGATGTCACGTGACCTAGTGACCGCTTGGCAGGAGTGATGCTTAACTGTTCTCCATGACTTTGTACACTCTCATCAGACTTTTCCTGTGTACACAAACCCTCCATCTCCATCCAAAAGACCATGGGGCTGAGGATATCTAGAAGGATGGTTTATGTGTGGGGAAAGAGTCTACACTGAATAGAACATCTCTGATATCCCCCAATTGGATGTAAATGCATCCCAATTATACAACTAAAAGTATCTCTAGAATCAATATGCATGATTTCAAACATAGGTTCTAGTGAGGTATCATACTAGTCATTTATATTATATTTAACATGAATTGAATTCTTCTATAGATTAAAGACTGCCTTCACATTTTATTTCATCTTTGCAAACTTTAACCCTCAGTGAAAATTCATCTTATGACTTCAAGGTTAGTGGCAATCGTTTGACATCTTGAAGCTGCTCATTCAACTTGTTCTTAACAGATAGGAAATTAGGTCCTTGGGTTTTTAGAGAATATTACATTGTAATAATTCTTGCAGTATCCTACAGAGGGCTTCAATCTCTTCCTGAAGTTTCATGCATTATTTTTCAAATCACTCCTGGAGAAGTCGTCTTTGTTCCTAAAAGAGAAAGTGGAGACTGAACACACACAACTTAAAACATTTCCCACATTTGCTAAATCATACCTATACTAATCCCTCCTGGGTTCTGAAACTTCTGTTTAAAATCTTTTCCTCCTTTAATATCCATTATATCCCTCTTTCCTGAGTCTACTCTCAAAGTTTTTCTACATTTTATTTGGCTTCAGAAATATTCTTCTCTTATGGTTTCTAAAATATTAGTGACCTCTAGAGTTAATTTTTTATATCCTTCAACCTGAAACAACACTCTTTAAAGGAAAACTGTCCTTTTCTATCTCAGCTCTATATCACACGAAGTCTCAAATGTATATCTAAGAAGGTAAGGAGGATGCAGGGACACCATAAAAAGGTTACTACAAAATTCAGAATCACAGGAGGTATTTGACCAGGGAATTTAGTACAAGTCTCCAAATTTTGGTAGCAGAGATAACAGAAGTAAGTTCAGGGGGTAAAGCCTACACTGGTCCATGCTGTAATAGATACAGGGTAGACATCCTGACTCAGCACAGATTTGGAGAACAGCCCGGAAATCAGGAAAAAACTAGCAGCCTGGGTATGTGGTTCATGGTACGACATGGAATCTCCTGGTGGCTCAGATGGCAGAGAATCTGCCTGAAATGCAGGACACCTGGGTCGGGAAGGTCCTCTGGAGAAAGAAATGGCAACTCACTCCAGTATTCTTGTCTGGAAAATCCCATGGACGGAGGAGTCTGGTAGGCTAGAGTCCATGGAATCCAAAAGGGGTTGGGCACCACTTAGCAACTAAACAATAGACTGCAATAACCAGAGATGGTTAGGGGTAGATGCAGTCAGGAAATGAAATGTCTACTAGTGTTTGGGCTAGAAGAGTCCTTAAACTGATATAATGCTCTAACTTCTAAGAGCTTTTGATTCAGCACAGTGGAAGGTAGAATGGAGATGCGACAATTGAATACTTGAAGTTTAAGGTCTATAACTCTTTCTTGGTCTGCTATTAACTGGGCCCTCTCCTTTTCCATCTTCTCAGTCAGTGGTTGCCTCACATGTTCCTCACGTTCCTGATAACTCGCTTCTTTTTCTCACATCATTTGTTCATTCTTTTGCATTTCCTCTAACATTTTTTTTGGAGCTTCTGCAGCTTCAGACTTCATGCATTCCACTTAAGAAGAAAAATAAGCAGAGAAATATGAGAATCTTAATTTATTTTTATAGCTTTATTTCTGCTTCCACCATTTTTACTTGTTGGCTTATCTCATGAAGAAAGCCTCTTGTGTTTATTTTTGCACTGAACTTCAGAATCTGACTGCCAAGCAGGAGATGTGAGTTTGACCCCTTGGTGGAAATCCCCTGGAGGATGGCATGGCAACCCACTCCAGTGTTCTTGCCTGGAGAATCCCATGGGCAGAGGAGTCTGGCAGGCCACAGTCCATGGGGTTGCAAGAGAGCTGGACACAAATTAGTGACTAAACAACAAAAATAAATCAGAAGGCAGATTAACATAAATATTGGTTAAGTAAAGAATCCTTTAAAAATATGGAATATACTTGCTATTTTTTGCACTATAGTAATATTTCAGGTGGATCGATGTGGCTAACATTAACATTTCTGGGGCTTTCTAACTATCTAGAGTGCTTTCACAGCGAAGGCAATGGCACCCCCCTCCAGTACTCTTGCCTGGAAAATCTCATTGACGGAGGAGCCTGGTGAGCTGCAGTCCATGGGGTCCCAAAGAGTGGGGCACAACAGAGTGACTTCACTTTCACTTTTCACTTTCATGCATTGGAGAAGGAAATGGCAACTCACTTCAGTGTTCTTGCCTGGAGAATCCCAGGGACGGGAGAGTCTGGTGGGCTGCCATCTATGGGGTCACACAGAGGCGGACACTACTGAAGTAACTTAGCAGCAGCAGAGTGTTTTCAGCTGTCTCACCTTCAATCTCTTTTTCCTTTTCTGTCAATGACTGATCAGTCTGTAGAAGTGTATCCACCACACCCTCTTTGGAATACAAATATTTCCTCAATGTCTCTCCTGTCTATTGATGCAGACCAAGTTAGAATTAGAAACTAGAGATTACAGGTTAAAGAAAACCTAGCAGTACATGTTTCAAGTTCATTTATTCATTTTAAAATTTATTAATGGATACTATTTCAAACTGGCTTAAAACCCAACTCTAGATCCACCCTCAAATTTGCCTCATTCTCAGTCACCCCAATGTTGGAAATGTAATCAGTAAAGCTGATCTTCTAATTGTATGGATTACAAACCTTATGGCTCTTCTTTACATCAGCTAATGGTATTTGCTTTGGATTCAAAATAAAATCAGCAAGAGCCCATCAGTTGCAACCTATTTCTCCAAAACACACTGGTCCAGGATAGTATCCTTTCTTGCCTGGACCATAATTGGTCTCCCTACTGCCTTCTACTCTTGCTCCCCTACAGTCTGATTTTCTGAGAGCAGCTAGCATTGTAGCACTTTAAGGAAGATCTCTTCACTCTGATGCACCAAATCCTCTGCTGATTTTCCAGCTTTTTTCTAGTAAAACTGAAACTACTCTCAGGGCCCTCCAGGATACTACCTGGTTAGCCTCTGGCCTTGAGCATCTCTCTGACCTCACCTCTTGCCACCTCTTTCTTTACTCATTGCCCTCTTGCCACATTTGTTGGACATAAACCAATTCATCCTTCTGGGATTTTCTGTTGTTAGAAATTATCTTCTTCTAGATGCGCGCTTGGCTTACTTCCTGACTTCCTTGAAGACTGTTGAAATAGCACCTCACCAGAGAGGCCCTCTCTGAAATCCTACATATAAAATAGAACCATGTTCCCTTCCTCTCCTAGGTCTGTACCCTACTTTATTTTTCTTCAGGGCAATTTTTATATCTGGGATAGCATCTTCTAGAGTCACCCTAATATTTTTCTCCCCTTTGTTCTTAGTAATAGAACCATTTTTTTTTTTTTCCAATCAGGGCACATCATAAGCCATGATAAAACACTGCATTTTTTTAGTCAACCTCCCTGGTAGCTGGAGGTGGCCATATGATTAAAATTTGGCTAATATCACTTATGCAAAGGTGTTATATTGGGTTTTTGCAGATCCTCTTAAAAAGAGTTGACTCAGAGACCTTTCACTCTTCTGTTTTCCCCTTTTTTACCCATCTGTAATGTGCAAGGAATGGGTGAAACTGCAACAGGCATCTTACACCATGAATTGACCTTGAAGATGGAGGCTGGGTGCTAAGGTGCTGGAGCAGAACAGGAGAGTCTAGGAACAGCATTGTGGGGGGTGCTCTGCAGAAAACGAAAGGCAGTGTAACTTCCCTCAGCAAAGCTGAGGGGTCTGGAGGAGAGGTGAGCTTGCTTTCCGCCAACCCGAGCCCCGCCCCCCCCTCCCCCCCATCCCGCGAGCAAGAGACAATGGGTTGCTATAGGGGTTTTGTCTGAACAGTTCTGCTTTTTTACCGCAGGCTCCCGGCTTATACAGGCAGGGAGGGTGGGGGTTGGGGGGGTTGCGAGGGACTTTCCATAGTTGCACCAATCACGTTAAAGGTCAAATCATCACGTGCCTTCATTATAACAGGAATCTATGGCGATCACGCCCTGTCCACATGCACAGAAATCAAGAGAGCCAATCAAAAACTTTGACAAACAACATAGACTCTGCCCCCATCTCTTCCCCATCTTAGTTTCTGACCACAAAGCTAGCCCCTTTCTTTTTAAGGTTTCCCATTTAGGGCTCCACACAGTATGATTGTGGAATTGTCATAGCAGCCTGAACCCTTTTGCCTTATTTCCTGTATATAAGAGAGAAAGAAACTTTTGTGTTCTCAAGACACTCTTGTTTTGTTTTTAAATAATATGTGCCCAAACCAAATTCTAACTGATATAACCTGAGTATACTGGCACAGAAGCACACTTATGAGCTCAGAGTTTCCTATTAGTGTTTCCATTTCAGCTGTACCACTTATTACCTGTACATCTTAGGTGAGTTATTTTACTTCCTTCAGTTTTCCTATTTATAAAATGAGGATATTGGCATCATGTACTTCACAGTGTTCTAGTGAGGATTGCATGAGTTAAGCCCATTTGTTTCCTAACACAAAATAAGGTCTATATGTGAACTGTTATTATTATTAGATTTGCTGTAAGCTATACTTTGTTGATTGCTGATGAATACTTTGAAAGAACTTGCTTGTTTTTAAACTGCATAATCTCAGTTATCAGAGAAGGCAAGGGCACCCCACTCCACTACTCTTGCCTGGAAAATCCAATGGATGGAGGAGCCTGGTAAGCTGCAGTCCGTGGGGTTGCTAAGAGTTGGACACAACTGAGCAACTTTACTTTCAGTTTTCACTTTCATGCACTGGAGAAGGAAATGGCAACCCGCTCCAGTGTTCTTGCCTGGAGAATCCCAGGGACAAGGGATCCTGGTTGGCTGCCGTCTATGGGGTCGCACAGAGTCGGACACAACCCAAGCGACTTCGTAGCAGCAGCAGCAATCCCAGTTATAGACATATTGTTAGACCTGAGTAGAGAATTGTTGGATGATAGAATGACTAAATTATTAAATAAATTCTGCAAAAGTCTTTGAGGGCTCTCATCTGTGCTTCCAAGAAGCACTACCATGGGATGAATCTATTCATCCCATGGTAGTCTGTCCCATTGAATAAACCAGTGAATAGTCAATGAAAGCCACAGGCACCATTGACCCATTACATTTTTGTTGTTCCCACTGTAGTTTGAAAGAGTCAATTTAGCGAGGCCCCAGAAAAGGTGATCAGTATGTAGTTTATCTGTACCCCCTTTCCGGGGACCTGGTGGTACTTATCCTTCAGCTCCTTCATCTTCTTAATAAATAAATAATAACCTCCTGGTTTAGAAAATGTTCCCTGCTTCACATCTTCATATAGAGGATGAAAAATGTCCTGAATTAAAGCCATGAAGTAATCTGAGGACGCTTTCATGTTTTGTTTACAAAAGTCATCCAGCTTTGCTTCTAGCTTATCCTGTGAGGTGAAAAATAGCACACATGGCACCGTGAGCCAGGATGAAGATGTGAACCCGCGTGGATTACTGGGAAATGCTTCTCCTGCAGAGAATGTGGCACATAAATATAACACACCCCTTACCATGTTGGGAGATTCTAGAAAACTCTTAAATAGAATGCTGGTTTAAAAAATGCATCTACTTCTCTTTGTGTTTATCTGAAGCTTTTTTCCCTATAGTTTTTTAGCTGCAGAGAATGATTCTCAAAGCATATACACTGTTACATTTGAAACTTCTCTTTTTAAGTTCCTAATAGTTTACCACACAGTTGTCCAGTATGACAGGCCTGCACGAAGTTCCTGGTTCCACCAATTTGTGCCTTAGTGACACTCAATCTTCATGAAATGAGATTTCTTTGTTGGTAAAAGACAGGAAATTATATCTATCGCATAGATTCCCTGTCAGGATTATATGCAGTAGTATAAAGTATTAAGCCCAGTGACTTCTGTGTAAGTGCTCAAAAGGGTCAATGATTAGTGGTATGTTCTTTAAAATAACAGCACTTTTGCATATTTTTCTATAAAAGGCTAATGAGGGTAATGGCTATTGTAGTGCAGTTAATGTCTGTATGGAGAAAGCCTACAGAACAGCATTTTTACCTGCATTCAGTTATAGAAGAGAATGTGCATATTTCTTTCATCTAGAAAGACATCCATAGCCTGCTGACCTTCACTATTTAGTTTCATCAGAACCTTTGAAAGCAGGAAGGTATGATTTGTAAAAGTCTGTCCTACAAGTCAGGGAAGGGATTGTCATCTGTCAAATGATAATTTGTCATACAACAATCTTTCCTTAATTTGGAAGAACTCAGACTTGAGTCCTCAAATCGCGTGCTAATGATTGATTTCTCTTTCTTGTCTTTCTGAATATTTGTTGTTGCTTTACATTAAACACAATAAGTTTTTAGAGTTTTCAGAAAGATGCAAATCTTCCTATATCATTAGCAGGGAATATGAAAGTATTGTGTATGTCAAATGATAATTGTCATACAACAATCTTTCCTTAATTTGGAAGAACTCAGACTTGAGTCCTCAAATCGCGTGCTAATGATTGATTTCTCTTTCTTGTCTTTCTGAATATTTGTTGTTGCTTTACATTAAACACAATAAGTTTTTAGAGTTTTCAGAAAGATGCAAATCTTCCTATATCATTAGCAGGGAATATGAAAGTATTGTGTCTTTGACTAATTTTAAATTAAAAAATAAATTTTAATAATCTTATGTAAATACAGTACTACAGTTTATTTGTTTGATTAAAATATGGCATCTATATGGTAGAGATTAATAGATGAGGATATTTTTAATAACCATATTTGGTCATGGTACCACAGCCTCCAGGACTAAGGCTAAGAACAGTCTGTTCTTTTAGTAAAGAGTGCAAGTGAGTACATATAACTGAGGGCTGCTATCCTTGGATCTGGGCAGCTTATTTAACAAGCAACAGAGGCTTATTCACATTGTTGTATGGAAGAAACCAATACAATATTGTAAAGCAATTATCTTCCAATTAAAAACAAAAAAGCGAAAGGCCCAGATTTTTCTTCCTCTCATTAACCAAAATAGCAAACATACCACTAATTTTTTCTGAAACACTTGGTCCAAATCCTTGAAGGAATTCTTCATGAAAATTTCAGTGGCCTCTTTCTCAGTAGCCAAATGCAGGTTCAGCGGTTCCTGAAGGGTTTCTGTGGGCAACTTCAGCTTCTGGTCCATCTGCTGGTCATAGTAGGCAATGGCCTTTTGCACTGCAGCCAAGTTCTTGATCTCGGCCAAGGCCAGGACTGCACTCTCCATGCAGGGCAGATCTCCACGGCTGATGGAATTCACATAGGTCAGCACCAGGCTCTCTAGACCTATGAAAGGGAATTTAAAAAACAGTGACTAAGAGTTGGTGAGACAAAGGAACAAGCTGTTTTAGTTTAGTCCTAAGCATGCAAATTTAATCATTCTGAGTCAACTGATGGTGTACTTTTTATGCTTTTCAAGTGTTACAAACGGTAGTTTTAAGAATATTTAAGAAGAGTTGTGATGGGATATTTTGTTACCCTCTAGGTTCAGCCATCTAGCTTCCTTTTCCTCCTTCTTCCTTCACTCAAATGAAAGCTATTGGAATGAATGAGTTAGAGTAAGGATATTTTGCAGACAAGATGGTAAATCTTAATCTTTTCTTAGCTTTCCTGAATCTCCCTTTCATTTTTAATGAGTTCCCCTTCCTTTCTCAATTCTAGGCAATAAAAAGGTCAAAGAGACATTTTAATGTACACAAGCACATGTGTGTGTAAATGTAAGTGTACATGTGGTGCATCTCACTAGTTCTGGGTCTGGCCTAAATAAGAGAGTTTTCTTAGATATTCTTTCATCAGAGCTCCATGCAGTGTGATCAGTTAATCCAAGTCTGCCAAGGAATTCTGGTTTTAACACTGAAAGTCTTACATTCTAAGAAATCCCAGCCTTGGAAAACTGAAGTAGTTTGTGACCCTACAACTACTAGTTTTTGACTACAATAAGCTATCACCTCATACTGGTCAGATGCCATTGTTCAAAGGTCTACAAATAGCAAATGCTGGAGAAGGTGTAAAGAAAAGAAGACCCTCATACACTGTTGGTGGGAATGTAAATTGATGCAGTCACTATGGAGACCATTATGAAGGTTCCCTAAAAAATGAAAAATAGAGTCCTCTTATGACCCTGAAATCCTAATCTTGGGCATATACACAGAGGAAACGATTATATGAAAAGATGTGTGCACACCAATGTTAATAGCAGCACTATTTGTAACAGTCAGGACATGCGTGCATGCTCAGTCACTGCAGTCATGTCTGACTCTGCGACCCTATGGATTGTAGCCCACAAGACCCCTCTGTCCATGGGATCCTTCAGACATGAATACTGGAGTGGGTTGCCGTAGCACCCCCCCCCCCCCAGGGGAACCTTTCTGACCCAGGGATCAAACCTAGGTCTCCCACATTACAGGTGGATTCTTTACCACTGAGCCAGCAGGGAAGCCCAAGTCAAGACATAAAAGCAACCAAATGTACATCAACAGTGAATGGATAAAGAAGATACGGTGCATATACACAATGGGATGTTACCCAGCCGTAAAAGTGAAATAATGTGATTTGCAGCAACATAATGGTCAACACCAAATCAGATTTGTTTTATTCTCTGCAACAAAAAATGGAGACGCTCTATACAGTCAACAAAAATAAGACCAGGAGCTGACTGTGGCTCAGATCATGAACTCCTTATTACCAAATTCAGACTAAAATTGAAGAAAGCAGGGAAAACAGCTAGACAATTCAGGTATGACCTAAATCAAGTCCCTTATAATTATACAGTGGAAGTGAGAAATAGATTTAAGGGCCTAGATCTGATAGACATAGAGCCTGATGAACTATGGATGGAGGTTCGTGACATTGTACAGGAGACAGGGATCAAGACCATCCCCACGGAAAAGAAATGCAAAAAAGTAAAATGGCTGTCTAGGGAAGCCTTACAAATAGCTGTAAAAAGAAGAGAGGTGAAAAGCAAAGAAGAGGAAAGATATAGCATCTGAATGCAGAGTTCCAATGAATAGCAAGAAGAGATAAGAAAGCCTTCTTCAGTGATCAATGCAAAGAAATAGAAGAAGGAAGAGAATGGGAAAGACTAGAGATCTCTTCAAGAAAATTAGAGATACCAAGGGAATATTTCATGCAAAGATGGGCTCTATAAAGGACAGAAATGGTCTGGACTTAACAGAAGCAGAAGATATTAAGAAGAGATTTCAAGAATACACAGAAGAAGTGTACAAAAAAGATCTTCATGACCCGGATTATCACGATGGTGTGATCGCTCATAAAGAGCCAGACATTCTGGAATGTGAAGTCAAGTAGGCCTTAGAAAGCGTCACTGTGAACAAAGCTAGTGGAGGTGATAGAATTCCAGTAGAGCTATTTCAAATCCTGAAAGATGATGCTATGAAAGTGCTGCACTCAATATGCCAGCAAAGTTGGAAAACTCAGCAGTGGCCACAGGACCGGAAAAGGTCCGTTTCATTCCAATCCCCAAGAAAGGCACTGCCAAAGAATGCTCAAACTACTGCACGGTTGCACTCATCGCACAGGCTAGTAAAGTAAAGCTCAAAATTCTCCAAGCCAGGCTTCAGCAACATGTGAACTGTGAACTTCCTGATATTCAAGCTGGTTTTAGAAAAGGGAGAGGAACCAGAGATCAAATTGCCAACATCTGCTGTATCATGGAAAAAGCTAGAGAATTCCAGAAAAACATCCATTTCTGGTTTATTGACTATGCCAAAGCCTTTGACTGTGTGGATCACAATAAACTGTGGAAAATTCTGAGAGGGATGGGAATACCAGACCACTTGACCTGCCTCTTGAGAAATCTGTATGCGGGCCAGGAAGCAACAGTTTAGAACTGAACATGGAACAACAGACTGGTTCCAAATTGGAAAAGAAATCCGTCAAGGCTGTATATTGTCACCCTGCTTATTTAACTTATATGCAGAGTACATTGTGAGAAACACTGGACTGGAAGAAACACAAGCTGGAATCAAGACTGCCGGGAGAAAGATTAATAACCTCAGATATGCAGATGATACCACCCTTATGGCAGAAAGTGAAGAGGAACTAAAAAGCCTCTTGATGAAAGTGAAAGACAAGAGTGAAAAAGTTGGCTTAAAGCTCAACATTCAGAAAACGAAGATCATGGCATCCGGTCCCATCACTTCATGGAAATAGATGGGGAAACAGTGGATACAGTGTCAGACTTTATTTTTGGGGGCTCCAAAATCACTGCAGATGGTGATTGCAGCCATGAAATTAAAAGACACTTACTCCTTGGAAGAAAAGTTATGGGCTACCTAGATAGTATATTCAAAAGCAGAGGCATTACTTTGCCGACTAGTGTCCGTCTAGTCAAGGCTATGGTTTTTCCAGTGGTCATGTATGGATGTGAGAGTTGGACTGTGAAGAAGGCTGAGAACTGAAGAATTAATGCTTTTGAACTGTGGTGTTGGAGAAGACTCTTGAGAGTCCCTTGGCTTGCAGGGAGATCCAACCAGTCTATTCTCAAGGAGATCAGCCCTGGGTGTTCTTGGGAAGGAATGATGCTCAAGCTGAAACTCCAGTACTTTGGCCACCTCATGTGAAGAGAAGAGTTGACTCATTGGAAAAGACTCTGATGCTGGGAGGGATTGGGGGCAGAAGAAGAAGGGGACAGCAGAGGATGAGACTCATTGACTCAATGGACGTGAGTCTGAGTGAACTCTGGAAGTTGATGATGGACAGGGAAGCCTGGCGTTCTGTGACTCATGAGTTTGCAAAGAATTGTACACGACTGAGCAACTGAACTGAACTAAACTGAAACGGGCCTAGAGATTATCATACTAAATGAAATAATCAAACAGTGAAAGACAAATATCATATGATATCACTTATATGAACATGAGCTATGTCATTTCAGTCATGTCTGACTTTTTGTGACCCTATGGACTGTAGCCAGCCAGAGTTCTCTGTCCATGGGATTCTCTAGGCAAGAATAGTGGTGTGGGTTGCCATTTCCCCCACCAGGGGATCTTCCCAACCCAGTGGTTGAACTCAAGTCTCTTAGGTCTCCTGCGTTGGCAGGAAGGAAAATCAGACAAACAGTGAAAGACAAATATCATATGATATCACTTATATGAACATGAGCTATGTCATTTCAGTCATGTCTGACTTTTTGTGACCCTATGGACTGTAGCCAGCCAGAGTTCTCTGTCCATGGGATTCTCTAGGCAAGAATAGTGGTGTGGGTTGCCATTTCCCCCACCAGGGGATCTTCCCAACCCAGTGGTTGAACTCAAGTCTCTTAGGTCTCCTGCGTTGGCAGGAAGGAAAATCAGTACTAAATAATCCAGATCTAAACCACTTCATCCATTCTGGAAAACTATTCCTCCTCCAGATTTTTCTTTTAGTAAATAACATCTGTTCAAGTAGTTGCTTAAGTGCAGAATCCTGGAGTCAGTTTAACTCTGCCATATCATTTCTTCCACACACCCACATGCCTTCCATCATCAAAACTTATGGGTTTGATATTCAAAATATGTGAGGATTCTGCTAATTTTGAGAGTCTCTATTGCCACTATCTTAGCCTACATAGTCACCATTTATTATAAAATATTGCAAGTACCATTCATCTTCTTCTTGCTTCATGTACATCCCTCTAGCACATTATCTATAAAACATTCTGAAGGACTGTATGAAACATAAATTACATATCTTTACCTCTTTGCCTTCTTCAAGATCTTTTCACTGGGCTTAGACTTTAACTTCCTTGAAGTCACCTGCAGGTCCTTTCAGGTATGGTTCCCTGTACTTATCAGTGTTTAACCCTTAGGGTTACATAAATTGCTTAAGTACCTTTTGTTCCCACCATGCTGGAATGAGGATTATGCCCAGTGGTTGGTACTTGGTAGGCACTCCTAATCAGAGTGCCTAATCACACATTTTTGCATTGATTAGCAAGAGAATTTTGTTAAGATGAGAAGCAAAGCCTCACATACATGGAATATTTGCCTTTTCCTGACTTTGTCAATAATACACTTCTCCTGGAAGGAAATTTCATAAAAATGGAGTTGAGAAGCTGGTGGAGAAGGTTATATGCTTAAGTACCTTTTGTTCCCATCATGCTGGAATGTGGATTATGCCCAGTGGTTGGTACTTGGCAGGCACTCTTAATCAGAGTGCCTAATCACACATTTTTGCATTGATTAGCAAGAGAATTGTGTTAAGGTGAGAAGCAAAGCCTCACATACATGGAATATTTGCCTTTTCCTGACTTTGTCAATTATACACTTCTCCTGGAAGGAAATTTTATAAAAATGGAGTTGAGAAGTTGATGGAGAAGGTTACTACACCAGGGTTAGATTCTAGTTCTTTATCTTTATTCATCTGACTCCTGTGAATACTAGATAATACCAGAAATAGTTTTAGTTCATATGTGACATTCACAATGTGACCCTTGTGGTGTGTTTTCCTTGGCATCATTAGACTCTGTATTTGTCAGAAGTAATCCTCATGCCTCCCACTTCTGTTGTCTATAATGGGCTGTAGGAAAGTCCAGGTAAGGAAAGAGAGTAAGAGGGACTCACGAGGCCCATTGACTGTGATACTGCCTGGGAGAGTCTTGGCCTTGGAATGGCTGAGGATGTAGAAGCAGAAGTCTGCAACTTGTTCTCTGAATTCAGGGTTCAAATATTCCTCTTGTAGCTGCTCCAGGTGGGTGAGGTACTTCCTATGCACAGGGCGATCAAAGATGAAGCACTTTTTCTCTGGGAAGAACTTTTGGATACATAACCGAGGTTCATTAAAGTTTTTAGTTTATTATTATTTTTTTTTATCATTTCCTAGAGGAAAGAAAATCAGAGGTTTTACAACTTCAGGATACTTCAAATATATACCCTTTAACTTTGTAATTTGTACAAATCCTATATAAAGAGGTAAAAATTAACCAACCATGGATCAGACCCAATAATTAAAGGGGTAGAGAAATGAAATTTCTTCCTTCTCCAAGAAGGAAGTAGCTTAAAATTAGATTGCACTGATTTATCAAAGAAACGTTTCATTTATTCTAAAAGAACTGCCAGAATAACAAAGTTAAAAAATTATAATTTTCAGCATCTGCATTGAAATGGCCATTCTGATACTGTTTTCTCTTTTATTTGTTTGCCAAACATGAGTCCCAGGAACCTTGCTTTAGCTTCAGTGAATTTGCCAGGTCCTCATCAACAGTGATGGGTTGTTCATCCACTTCCAGCTTCAGGGAGAAATCTTAGAGTCCACACAAAGTCTGGAAAAAAGCTCACAAAGTTGGCTGAGTCTTGGACCTCATGTTTATCAGGTGAGGATTTTGCCCTGATTCAATGTGTCAGCCTGTCACATAGCTGGGATACTAACATAGGAAAACTGCAGAAAAGGAGCAGCACCTTTCATGCTATACTGTTCCCCAAAGCTTATCTAAAATAATTTTTCTTAATTAGCTCATTTATTCATTCCAAAAACACTTACTGAGCAATTAGTATAAACCAGGAATTGTCCTAGGGACAAATAACATCGCGATGAGTGAGAAAATGCTACCATCTACATTCTAGTGAGGCCTTCCCTGGTGGTTCAAAAGGTAAAGAATCTGCCTGCATTGCCGGAGACCCAGGTACGATTCCTGGGTTAGGCAGATTCCCTGGAGAATGGAATGGCAACTCACTCCAGTATTCTTGCCTGGAGAATTCCATGGCCAGAGGAGCCTGGCTGGCTATATTCTATGGGGTCGTAAAGAGTTGGACATGACTGAGTGACTAACACACACACACACACACACACACACACACACACACTGGTGAGGGGGACAGTTGAGAAACAAGTAAACAAAAATATAATAAACCTGAGATATTGATAATAGTTGCCTTGAAGAAAAATGAACCTCAGCTAAACTTTAGAGAATAACTGTGTGTATCTGTGCATGGTTTTCATTTATGTGGTGGTTCAGGTAATTCCTTCTGAGGTGATCATTGTGCAGAAATCTAAATGAACTGAGAGAGGCTGCCATGTACTAATCCACTGGAGAAACCTTCCTGGCAGAGGAAATAGCTCCTGTAAAACCTCAGAGGAGAAGCCATTGAGTGTGTCTTACATACAGCAGCAAAGCTAGCGTGGCTAGGGAAGAAGTCTTAGAGTAGCTAAGGTCCAGACTATGTAGGCACTGTAGGCCATAGAAAGTGTTTGAATTTTAATCTAAATTTAATGGGAAGTCACTGAGAAGCTTTAAATTGAGAGGAGAATATGAATTGATGTTTGTTTTTAAAACAAAAACTGGCAGGTGCTGTACCTATGTGAGGCAAGAGAGAAGAGAAAGAGAAGTTTAGGCAGTTAAGATAACCTGGAGGCAAGAAGATGGAAGCTTAAACTGAAATTACCATTGAAGAAGTGATGGGAATTAGCCAGCCTGGGCAAATACCTACGAGAGTGGAGCTGACCAGACTGCGAGCAATAGTTTGTAGGGAATAAAGAAAGGAATTGTCTAGAGTGAATACTAAGCTTTTCATCCAAAAATCTCTATGAGTGCTATGGAAATTTACTGTGATGTTGAAGGAGTGCTTTTGGTCAAAAATTTAAGACTTTTCCAGAGATCATTCCACACATGTATGGACACCTTATCTTTGACAAAGGAAGCAAAAATATACAATGAGGAAAAAACAGGCTCTTCAAGTGCTGGGAAAACTGGTCAACCACATGTAGAAGAATGAAGCTAGAACACTTTCTAACACCATACACAAAAATAAACTCAAAATGGATTAAAGATATAAGTGTAAGAACAGAAACTATAAAATTCTATAGAGGAAACTATAAACTATAAACTCATAGCGGAAAATATAGGAAGAACACTCGATGACATAAATCATAGCAAGAACTTCTATGACCCACTTCCCAGAGTAATGGAAATAAAACCAAAAATCAACAAATGGGACTTATTTAAACTTAAAAGCTTTTGTACAATGAAGGAAACTATAAGCAAGGTGAAAAGACAGCCTTTAGAATGGGAGAAAATAATAGCAAATGAAACAACTGACAAAGATTTAATCTCCAAAATATTCAAGAGCTCATGCAGCTCAATACCAAAAAAGAAACCAATCCAATCAAAAAGTAGGCAAAAGAATTAAACAGAGATTTCTCCAAAGAAGACATAGAGATGGTTAATATACCTGTGGCAGATTCATGTCAATGTATGGCAAAACCAATACAGTATTGTAAATTAAAACAAAGTAAAAATAAAAGTTAAAAAAAAACACATGAAAAGATGCTCAACATCACTCACTATTAGACAAATGCAAATCAAAACCACAATGAGGTATCATCTCATGCCAGTCAGAATGGCCTTCATCAAAATGTCCACAAACAATAAACGCTAGAGATGGTATGGAGAAAAGAGAACCATTTTACACTGTTGGTGCGAATGCAAATTGGGACAGCCACTATGGAGAACAGTGTGGAGTTTCCTTTAAAAACTGGGAATAGAAGTGCCATACAACCCAGTGATCTCACTGCTGGTCATACACCCCAAAGAAACCCAAATAGAAAGAGACACATATACCCCAATGTTCACTGCAGCACTATTTACAATAACTAGGATATGGAAGCAACCTAGATGTTCATTGGCAGACGAATGCATAAGGAAGTTGTGGTACATATACTCAATGGAATATTACTCAGCTATAAAAAGGAACACATTTGAATCAGTTCTAATAAGGTGAATAAAACAGGAGGCTATTATACAGAGTGAAGTAATCAGAAAGAGAAACACAAATTCTGTACATTAATGCATATATATGGAATGTAGAAAGATGGTAATGATGATCCTATATGGAGGGCAGCAAAAGAGAAACAGATGTAAAGAAAAGACTTTTCGAGTCTGTGGGAGGAGACCAGGGTGGGATGATTTGAGAGAATAGCATTGAAACATGTATATTACCATAAGTAAAATAGATGGCCAGTGCAATTCAGTGCATGAAGCAGGACAACCAAAGCTGGTGCTCTGGGATAACTGAGAGGGGTGGAGTGGGGAGGGAAGAGGGAATGGGGGTTCAGGATTGGGGGACACATGTGTAACCATGGCTGATTAATGTTAATGTATGGCAAAAACCATCACAACATTATAAAGTAATTATCCTCCAATTAAAGTATATTAATTTTTTAAAAGAAGAATCTCCTATATATTTCTACTTTAATGGTGTCAGAAGCATGATAATATTCAATTCATTATAGTCACTTAAATATTTAAGACTTTTGTGTTGTTTTTGCCTGTTAAGTTTGAGATGTTTCTTACACATCTAAATGGAGACTTGTAATCAACTAGATACACAATTTTGTACCTGAGAGTGGTTGGCGGCCATGATTGCTTATTCAGATGTCATGGTAACTGACATAAAGGTGCTAGTGAAAGTCCCAGGCTGCATGAGATGCCCTAGGGACTAAGAAAAGAAGAACAGAAGCTCGAGAATCAAAGAACTACCACACTTAAAGGCCAAGAAGAAGCTGAATGAGAACTTGAGTTTTAGAGGATACTGAGGGTTTAGTTCAGTTCAGTTCAGTTCAGTTCAGTTGCTCAGTCGTGTCCTACTCTTTGTGACCCCATGAATTGCAGCATGCCAGGCCTCCCTGTCCATCACCAACTCCTGGATTTCACTCAGACTGACGCCCATCGAGTCAGTGATGCCATCAGCAATGGATATTTGTAGGGGCAGGTAATCAAATATGACTGCAGTTTTGTCCCCTGAGGTGGACCCAGGCAACTGAAGTATGCTCACCCTCTTCTCCATCTTTGGAATGTGCACTGCACTTGCCTTCACCATGCTGGAAGCTGCACGAGGCCACAGCCTCCTTGAGATAGTAATGTGGTGCTAAGACCATCTGGACTGTGTACGCACCGGTCCATCTATGCTGTTGCTGCTGCTAAATCGCTTCAGTAGTGTCCAACTTTGTGCGACTCCATAGACAACAGCCCACCAGGCTCTATAGAGAACTTTAAAATTTGGCGGGTGGGTATGGAAATCTGTCTTCCAGTCACCTAAGAAAGCATACGTAAGTCAATTCCTTTGCTTATTAAACCTGCCACCGGCCAATCTCAAGTGATCTGCCATCCTCTTTTATCTCTCCTTACTGTTTGGGTGAGCTTCCCAGGTGGTACCAGTGGTAAAGAACCCTCCTGCTAATGCAGAAGACTTAAGAGACATGGGTTTGATCCCTGGGTTAGTAAGACGCTCTGGAGGAGGGCACAGCAATCCATTCCAGAATTATCGCCTGGAGAATCCCTTAGACAAACGAGCCTGGTGGGCTACCGTCCATATGGTCACAAACAATCAGACATGAGTGTATCGACTTAGCACACACATGCATAAATGCTATCTAGGGACTGGGGTCACCTTCAGATTACACACAGGAAGCTCCTGAGGAGATTATGACCCCAAAATATTAACTCAGATAGAAGGCATGCAGAATCTCGTGCCGCTAAGTGTCTGAGGATGATGTGTGATCAGAAAGGCTTGGGCTTCTGGGGGTGACTGAGGTAAACAGGGATGGTGAGCATCAGCATAACGGGGTTCATTAAGAAGGGGACTCCTGAATTCTTCTGCAGTGGACCTCCACTGTAATTGGTGATAAAATGAAGCTGTTCTTTCCTAGATTTCATGTTGTCTAGTCCACAAAAAGGATACTGTAGTTGATCCAAGGCCTGCTGATTGATGGCTCCTATGCTGTTTATACAAAGGTGCTGCTCAGGAGAACCGCCAGGGCAAAGATCCAGGAGTCATTCTGGTTGTCTCCCTAGAAGTCATTGGAGAAGCCACACCAAGTAACTAAGAGCACACGATTCCAGTTCAGATGGACAGACTCTGAACCCAGCTTCTCTATTTGGAAACACATTAATCATTTCCCTATGAAAAGTTTTATCCAATTGTTGCTGCTGCTGCTAAGTTGTTTCAGTCATGTCCGACTCTGTGCGACCCAAGAGATGGCAGCCCACCAGGCTCCCCCGTCCCTGGGATTCTCCAAGCAAGAACACTGGAGTGGGTTGCCATTGCCTTCTCCAATGGATGAAAGTGAAAAGTGAAAGTGAAGTCACTCAGTTGCGTCCGACTCTTAGCAACTCTGTGGACTGCAGCCTACCAGGCTCCTCCACCCATGGGATTTTCCAGGCAAGAGTACTGGAGTGGGGTGCCATTCATTGCCTTCTCCATTATCCATCTGTATGTGATTTTAAAAACATAAAATCAATGCATAGTGAAATTTAAATAAGACTTTATATAACTGCATATGAGAGTGTAAAGCAAATAAGCACTTGATCAGGTAATAGAATTCAAACCTATCTCCTGAACTGAGATTATGATCTTCTATTCTGATGACCTGTCATAATGAAAAATCTTTTAAACAGTAGTTAAAATGTACCCCCTTTAACAAGAGTTTTCTAAGACTTCTAAGAGTAGTAATGTATGATTCTTTATGAACAAAGCTGTTGTTATCAGGTCTCATATTCTGCTTTTCTCACTAATAGTACAGCTGTGGATAACACTATTTCCACCATCTTTCTGGATTCCCACTCTGACAAGTCAGACATGTTTATAAAATTTCTAGTTAGGTTTAGATGCAACTTCAGTAGCTTTATTAGAATGTTTTCCTACAATATGAAAGGAAAATGACTTCAAAAGTCATTAGTCATTATTTTATGTGTTCAAAAAATATCAGTGGGCCTTACTGACCACTCTCAATGCTTATATGTGTGGCCAAGATATGCAACAATTCTTGAATTAGCCCCTTATTCTCATACTTAGTGTTTAGTGCTCTCACAGAAAGCTCACTTTGGATTGCCTCAAATTGCATTTGAGGCCAAATCTTGAACACAAACAAGTAAATAAAATAAAAGGAAAATATGATACATTGATTCATGTCAATGTATGGCAGAACCAATACAGTACTGTGAAATGGAATAAAGCATTAAACAAAAATAAAATAAAAGAAAAGAAAAAGAAAAAAAAAAGGAAAAAAAAGTATATATTTGAAGCACAATTCAAAGGGTGGGAAGTGAATGCAAGAAGGGCTACTGATTTGACATAAACAGGATTAGAAGATTTATTTCTTTACCTTCTCCACATCCCCCAGGCCCTCAGTATCAAGCAGAACAACATGGTTGGTCTTGCTTCTTGGGATGAGGCATACACCACATCCAGATACCCTTCATGTGAGTATGCACCGTGGAGCCCAGAGAGAAGCCTGCAAGGGGGCATGGGGAAAAGAGAGGATGGATTTTTTTAATAGCAGGTGGATTGGATCTGGAAATTGAGACAATAGGTAATAAAGTAAAGGTTTAAAGAAATAAATGAAAGCATCATCAACATTAATCTTAATTATAAGAAAAAGAGAATTTAGAACATTCAGTACAAACTGAAATTTTTGTATTAGCTTAGAGATCACTATAAGCTTGATGTTAGTCCACATACATTTTAGTAAATGTTTTATTGTTTATTATTATCTATATTAGTTTTATTTATAACTACTGTACTCCTTTCAGAAAGACACATTTATACTTTAAAGAAGAAGTTAAGGCAAAGTGGGAAGAAAGAGTCGACTCTTATCCTCCAGCACAGAATGAATGTTAGAAGCCCATCACTGAAATGAAACTTAGCCTTCACTATCCCTCCCAGGTCTCTCACTTTCTCTCCTCATATCACCATGCTGCACGCTGGGAGTGTGGGTGGACAGAAGGGGCTTGGCTTGGCTTGGCTCTGCCCATGTCACTCACCCTTTTTCTTCCCGGCCAGCTTGTTCATCAGGTAGGACTTGCCTGTGTGGTATGGGCCCATGATAGCCACCACCACAACAGGCTGCTGGATGGCAGACAGGATCTTCAGGGCTTCTGGATTAGCCAGCAGTGGCCCACTGATGTTCTCAATGAGGCACTTTGGGGCTGGCATGTGGATCTCTGAGGCCACGTCCAGGATGTTCCCTGATTTTCAAGGGAAAAGATGGCATGGAAACCAACATTTAGTCAGAGAGCTGAGTGACAACTTTAGAGTTAGGACCAAAATTTGGTTTTCTCCTTGAACTTTTTTCCTTATGTGTTTTAAAAAGCCCAGTGGCCTCTTTAAGCTTGTCCTATAGACTAGCCAACTGAGTCTCTTTAAAAATAACTATTTTGAAGGAGATTACCCTTACACAAAAGCATACATTGGACACAGAGAACTTCCATATGCCATTTCCCCAACCACCCTATTATTAATATCTTATGTAACCACAGACAGTGTTTGAAATAGGACTTTTATATTGAAACAATACTATTAACTAAGCTACACACTTTCCCCCATGTCACCAGTGTTCCTTTTGTCCAGCTGAGTTTGTCCCAGCTTTCCTTTTGCTCCTAGTGTCCTTTTCTGATCCAGGATGCAATTCAGGATCCTTTGTCACATTCACTCACTGCCTTTGCTTAGTCTTCTCTCATCATTGGCAGTTCTTCGTTTTCATTTTGTCTTTCATTGTCATTTTAGAAGAGGATTAGCCTGTCATTTTGCAAAATATCCCTGTGTTTGGGTTTTTCTTATGGTTCCTCATAATTAGATTGAGGTTTTATTTTTCCTTTTTTTGGCAAGAATGCCACGGTAGTGAAGTTCTGCCAGTCTCGGTGTATCCTATCAAAGGTTTCATAATGTCTGTAGAACATACTCTGGTGCTGGGATGTTAACTGTGCTCACTTAGTTTAGGTGTTGTCTGCCAGATTTCTCCACTGTAAAGTTAAAATTACCTCCTTGTAATTAAAAATGTTAACATTGGGGGAGATATTTTTGAGACTGCAGATATATTCTCTTCAAAGTTTCATATCATTTTTTTAGTGCTGATTTTAACATTCACTAATAATGATTCTTGCTTGTAACAGTTATTACTGTGGTGCTTGACTGTAGGTCATTTGTACTTCACCATTCCTTCAGCATTAGCTGAGGTTCTACTTCAAACAAGCTATGCCATCTTCTCTATTTTGTTCCCTCATTTAATTATTTAGTTGTATCAGTATAGATTCATAGATATTTATTTTATTTTATTCTGTGAGGATTAGTACTTTGCTATCATTTCCTTGGGCCTCAGAAGTAAAGAATCCGCCTGCCAAGAAGGAAAGGCAGGTTCAAACCCTGGGTTGGAAAGATCCAGAAGAAGAAAATGGTAACCTACTCCAGTATTCTTGCCTGGAAAATCCCATGGACAGAGGAACCTGGTGGGCTATAGTCCACGGGGTCACAAAAGGTCAGAAAAACTTAGTGGCTAAACAACAACAAACAAATTATTATTTACTTATTGCTTAATTTGTCCCAGATTTGTTCTTTGAGAGCTTCTTCACCCTGGCTCCTGGGTCATTTGGCCATGCTTCTGTCATATTCTAAGCACTTTTTTACTTTGTAGTACCACAAGGTATTCCTGGTCCTTCTTATACTTTGCCTGAGTCAACTCTAGATTTGGCCATTTCTCCCAGAAACCCTGATATCCTTCTTTGGATAACAGAACTTTGATGCCAGGATATAACACTAGGTGTGTACCTTATTTCTAGGTCCCCTCAGTGGGCCAAATTCAGAAATAAATGTACAAATACTAGCACATGTAGATACATCTGTATTTCTGTCGTTCTGTATACAGCCTTAATTTCCTGCTGATGTTTTTAATTGGAGGATAATTGCTTTACAATGTTGTGTTGGTTTCTGCTATATAACAGCATGAATCATTCATAAGCACGTAGATATCCCCTCCCTCTTGACCCTCGCTTTCACCCCACCATCCCACCACTCTAGATTTTCACAGAGTGCCAGGCTGGATTCCCTATGTTATATACTGCTCATGTTTCCTGTTGCAGTTCAACACAAAGGAATTACTCAAGCCTTTACCTTTCAACTCCATACTCTGACTATGAAAGCCACAACTCTTATTATCATAAATTTGCTTATGTCCTAGTATATGTATAAAGTAGATTCAAAGTTGCTAATCCATATCTTGGTGATAAATCGATTTACTAATTAAAGTGCATTATTAAGGCACAGTTGTTTTTGTCTTTAACCTAATATAATATATATAGTCAAAACACTGTATTCTGAAAGTTCTTTCCTTCTTTATCCTCTTGAGCTGTTAGTTTATTCATTTGTAACACAGTCAGTTTCCTTTGTTACTATTTGAGCTTCATTGAGGACTCCCCTACATCTTGGTTGGGCTTCTGTGATTGCTCAGAATCCGCCTGCCATGCAGGAGACCTGGGTTCAGTCCCT
>SJYC01045791.1:0-14979 GCA_006408675.1 Madoqua kirkii
AAAAGATATATGTTCCTCAATTTTCATTATAAAAATATTTGCAATAACTAAAATACAGAAACAACCCAATTATCCATCGCTGGATGAACTGATAAAGAAGATGTGGTACATATATACAATGGAATAGTGCTCAGCTATAAAAAGAATGAATTCTTGCTATTTGTGACAGCATAGATGTACCTCAAAAACATTATACAAAGTGAAATTGACCAAGAAATACAAATGCTGTATGATTTCTCTTATATGTAAAATTTAAATACATACAAATATATTCATATTATGTACTAAATATATAAAATACATTAAAATATATTTTACATATTATAAATATAAAGACATATAATATAAATTCATTAGATGCAGAGAGCAGATTGGTGTGAAGGTGAAAGAAATAATTATTCTTTTTCTTTAGTTTGAATAAATCAAATAATAAAGTGAAAGTCAATCAGTTGTGTCTGACTCTTTGAGACCCCATGAACTATGTAGTCCATGGAATTCTCCAGGCCAGAATACTGGAGTGGGTAGCCTTTCCCTTCTCCAGGGGATCTTTCCAATTCAGGAATCAAACCCAGGTCTCCCACATTGCAGGCAGATTCTTTACCAGCTGAGCCATAAGGGTAACCCAAGAATACTGGAATGGGTAGCCTATCCCTTCTCCAGTGGATCTTCCCAACCCAGGAATTGAACCAAGGTCTCCTGCATTGCAGATGGATTCTTTACCAACTGAGCTATCAAGGAAGCCCCTTGTTAGTAATTAGGAAAAGGCAACTTCAAAACCATTTCATATCCAACCTGTAGCAAAACACTGTAGTGTTTCAGTAACATCTGGTCATAAAAATGTGGAAAATTGTGAACTCCTATGACAGATGCGTAAAATGGCATGCTCATCTTAAAAAGAAATTTCAAAATATTTAGTTAAGTTGAAAATAATACACTCATCATCTCAACAGCTTTAAATTATTTAACCTGTAGGAACTCTCCTACATGGACAAGAATGTTAATTGAATCACTATTTGTAGCCAGACAGTTTTAGGTATTCAGAGCACAATGGCAATAAAATAGACAAAGATCTCTGCCTTCATAGAGTTTATATTCTAATGAGCAGAATAAATACATCAATATTAATAGAAAGTTATAAACATGCTGTTTTTTAAAAAAGGAAAGAAAATCAGATATAAGACCCTAAACAATTGTTTTAGTGAAATTTTTTTCTTCAGAGTTGCTCATGTTGCTGGTAATCTTTCAAGATGAGAGAACAGAACCCCTTGGACAATTGACTTCTTGTTATCAAAGCCGTAGATTTCCTAAATTCAAGCTTAGGTACCTTGTTTGTATTGCATCCATCTGGGCCTGTCGTGTCACCTCTACTATTTTAAAATTTACAGACAGACTATATCTTTCATCCTCTCTCTTTCAGAATATCACTGGCCTGCTGGCCACAAGTATAATAAGTTCAGTTCAGTTGCTCAGTCGTGTCCAACTCTTTGTGACCTCATGAATGCAGCATCTTTAGAACTGACTGGTTTGATCTCCCTGAAGTCCAAGGGACTCTCAGAACTGTCTCTTATACACATCTCCTTGGACAACTGACTTCTTGTTATCAAAGCCGTAGATTTCCTAAATTCAAGCTTAGGTACCTTGTTTGTATTGCATCCATCTGGGCCTGTCGTGTCACCTCTACTATTTTAAAATTTACAGACAGACTATATCTTTCATCCTCTCTCTTTCAGAATATCACTGGCCTGCTGGCCACAAGTATAATAAGTTCAGTTCAGTTGCTCAGTCGTGTCCAACTCTTTGTGACCTCATGAATGCAGCACGCCAGGCTTTCCTGTCCATCACCAACTCCTGTAATCACATGGACCACAGCCTTGTCTAACTCAATGAAACTAAGCCATGCCATGTGGGGCCCCCCAAGACGGGCGGGTCATCGTGGAGAGGTCTGACAGAATGTGGTCCACTAGAGAAGGGATTGGTAAACCACTTCAGTATTCTTGCCTTGAGAACCCCATGAACAGTATAGGAAGTTAGAGTTTCCTAAACTGGAGTGTCAATTCAGAAGGGTCATCGTCAGCACAAGTTCACGGTCAGAAACCTGAGCTGGGTCCAGGGGGACAGGAAGTGCCCAGTGGACTTGGCGAGCAGAACAGGCAGTATGGTACCTTCCGCTGCCAGACGGGACAGGGCATGGGGATGCAGGTGAGAAACTTTATGGGGAGGAGACAGACATCCAGGGCGCAGGTGTCTAGATGAAGATTCTGCCAGAAGAAACACAGCAGATCAGAGCTGGGCACACATCAATTTGAGACATTGGTAAGAAATATTCAGCTCCAGCTCTGTCAGATGTCATGGTTATCCTTCCAAACAGCCAATCAGAATCTGAGGGTTTCCGCTGCCCAAGCAAGCTAACTGTCAGGACAAAGCAGGACACCCACACTGAGTAAGCATATTACACTGTGGCCAAAACGTGGGCTTCAGAACTGAACATGAGAACTCTGCGGCTTATCTGATCCACCGATTCTTCAGCTGCTGATGCTCCTGACCACTCCCTGCTCACAGCTAGTATCTCCAGAGAGCACATAAGTCCTTCAGTAATTATGGACGTAAAATGCATTTAGAAATACAGCCCTTATTAGTGAGGCATTCACCATAACACAGTTAAGAGGAAAAGGAGAATCCTCATGTGTATCACAAGAGGGAAAAGTAGCTAACCCCAAATAATCACAATGCTAACTCTGTATCTCTCTGAGGCTGAGGTGGAGAGTCCTTAATAAAGGTATGTAGGTGAGTCAGCAAGGACTGTGTTGAAATTTCAGGTAGAACAAGGGAAGCCTAAACCAGGCAGGATGGAGCGATTGTTCTGGGAAAGAGAGAGTCTAAGTCTTGACCCACAACACCCCCGTCATCTTCATCTGGAGCCCTTGGGGAAGTCTCTTGGAACTGCATATGCAACAACTTCCTATAAATGAGCCCTAATTAAGCCCTGGCTCCGGGAGTGCTGTCTGGAGGGTTACCAGATCATTAGTCTTGGTTTCAAAGAATCTATGTGGGGGAAAGGTCAAAGTGTCCAGAAGAACTGTCAGTACCATCCAATCCCTTCTCTGTCCTCCGGGCAGCACTGCGTGCCTGCAGCCCTACAAGGGAAGAACCATCAAGGAGGGGAGGATGCTAAGTCTTTCTTAGACATCTTGGTCCTCTCCTCCTCTGGGGAACCCGGACACTTTCACAGGGGAAAAAATATCCAAGGGGACTTTGGTCACCCCATGCCGGAAACACTCCACAGCCACGCCACCGGACTTGACACAGACCTGCATGGTGGGAGCCGGTACAGAGCTGTCAGACAGATCTATGTGTTTATTTCAGGGTATAAATGCTTGATTTGTCAGTTAAACAGTTGTTGGTAATTCCTCTTCTAGCAGAGTCCTCTACAAGCTTCCAGCCCATCTCACACCCTGCATGGATCTGCGTGTCTCCCCCAGGGTCTGCAGGGCAGACACACTCCACTGATTCTGAATAGAGAGAGAATGAAGGAAGGATTGAGGAGACAAGAAAAAAAGGCCAGTGCTAGAGCCTGGGTGGCACTGAACAGGCAAAGTTCGTGGTCATTTCACACGGTTAGACCAAGCAACTGCCAACAAGCACTCACTAGTTCTAACAAGCTATCATTCTTACCAGTTTGCTATGTGCCTGAACTTGATTTTTATAAAGCAGAAAAAGAAATACATTCTTTGCCTGCTTTTTCTGAGTGATGTTCCTTCTGCCTGTCTAGAAACTTGAGACTTGTTGCGTCCTCAGTTGGCTGCTCTGCTAACAGAAGCAAACTTGAGCTGCCCTGTCATGTGGGCCAGTCTCAGTCCAGGGGGTCTAAACCAGAGGACCCGGGAGGCTGAAGAAATCAGGTCCTGACTCCTTAAGCGGTTCTTGAAGCTACCCAGTACCAGCATTCCTAGCTTCTGTATTAGTGTCCCATTGCTGCCAGGAGGGATTACCACAAAGTGCATGACTTAAAACTGCATAACTGTATTGTCTTAGAGCTTTACAGGTCAGATATCCAACACAGGTCTCACTAAGCTGAAGTTAGGGTGTCCCCAGGGCTGGTTCTTTCTGGGGCTTCAGAGGAGAATCCATTTCTTTGCTTTGCTTTTTCAGCTTTTACAGGCTGCCCACAGGCCTTAGCTTGTGGCCCCTCTTTGCATCCATCCAACCTCCTGCGTCCACTGCTGTATCTCCTGTTACTGTCTTTGACCTTCTGGCCTCCCTCTTACAAGGATATTTATCATTGCACTGGGTCCACCTGAATAATCCAGGATCATCTTCCCATCTCCATTATACGATCACATCAGTGAAGTCACTTTTGCCATGTAAAGTAACACACTCTCAGGTTCCAGGGTTCAGGGCATGGATAAATAATGTTGTTCAATTGCTAAGTCATGTCCAACTCTTTGCAGCCCCATGAACTGCAACATGCCAGCCTTTCCTGTCCTTCACTATTCACCAGAGTTTTTCAAACTCATGTCCCTTGAGTCAGTGATGCTACCCAACCATCTCATCCTCTGACGTCTTCTCCTTTTGCCTTCAATCCTTCCCAGCATCAGGGAGTCAGCTCTTCGCATCAGGTAGCCAAAGTATTGTAGCTTCAGCTTCAGCATCAGTCCTTCCAGTGAGTATTCAAGATTGATTTCCTTTAGGATTGACTGGTTTGATCTCCTTGCAGTCCAAGGGACTCTCAAGAGTGTTCTCCAGCAATGGGGGACCAAAATGCATCTGCCTGCACTGTCATTTACAAAATTCCCTTGAGCAATTGCTTAATCAAGAACAGGACCCTATACCTGGCACTGATCACCTACCCACAAACCACAAAGGCAGGAAGAAGTTGACGGAGGCTCCCATGGTATTAATAGAATCCTCTGGGGAGATTCCTGGACATGCATGACTCTTAGTCCTTAAGAAAGATGGGCATCTAGCTCTGACACACAGCTTCTCTTGCTCAAACACTGTCATCTCTCACCCAAGTTACTACAACAGCTCCCAATATCTGCTACTTTCCTCCAATTTCATCTACACACAGCAGCTAAAAGAACCCTTTCATACCCCACATTTGTTTCCAATATCTTGCCATTGCACTTAAAATTTAACTAAGTTTTTTTTATGGTTCTCAGACCCCTCCGTGATCTGGCTTCTGTCTCCTTTCACCGTCTTCTCATATGCTCCTCCTTCCACCTCCTCTTTTGGTCTTTCTCGATCCCTGAGGTTCCAGCTAAAATTTCAGTCCTCCCAGAGCTCCTCTCTGGATCACTCTTTCTCAGGAAATTCACTTTGTACCCTCCCCTGTTCTCTCTACTTTGCTCTGTACACAGTCCAAATGTCCACACCATGTCACTCCCTATGACACATTGCAATGTTCTGTATATTTACTTGCATATAACTTTTCTTACTCATATGTAATAAAAGTAAGACAAAAAATTTACCAGCAATGCAGCTGCTTTTGAGCGGACTGATACCTCTCCCACTAGACTGCAAGGCAAGGCAAGGACCAAGCTCAGGTCTGTTCTTTTCATCCATGTACACTGAGCAGCTGGGCCATTTGGGTGGAATAGATAAAAGGGTAGATGGTGAATGAATGGAAATTCAGATGCACCTATGAAAACTAATCAAGAAGAAATGCTCAACTCACTCTGTCCTGTATCCTGGTCTCCTAAGCACACTCCGGGTGATTTCCTCAGTCCATTTGGTGATGAAACCCTTATTTCAACACATGAGGAAATCAGTTTAGGGCATGGGCCCTTCTTGGTTTGATACTGTGTCCATCTTTCAACACACACGTGACACACAAATATCAACATATAGGCTTTGGTCACTTATTTGCTTCCTTGAGTTTTAACTGAGAGCCAGTTCACTAACCAGGAAAAATCTCATGTCAATTTCATCTCTCCGAACCAGAGATTCCTACGAGGGTACAGACAGCTGGCCTCCCACAGGAGACAAACAAGAACATTATGACATCTGGTCTGTGAGTAGATGGGTCGGTTTTGGGCCCAACTCAATCACGGCTCAATCCTCCCCCCTGTTCACTCTGCACGGACCACGCCAGGTGAGCTCAGATGAGGTGTCTGCTCCTTCTCTACCTGCTCTAATTGGCTCAAAGCCCTGTCTTTGAAAGAACCATTACCAATTCCCTGGAGAGTGGGAGACAAAGGCGATTTGGTTATCTTTCTGTCACATCCCACCTGTGCTCTACTGTGATCATGATATCTGAGCCAATAGCTCTTGGCCTGTGTGGCCTCAAAGGGGCCGTTTCTCCAAGATGCTGAGAAAGCTGGCAGGCTATAGCCTGAGGTTTCTACGGGTTCCACAGACATTTGGCTCCTATAATTCCTTCAGCAACACAGCTCTGATGGTAGTCTCCCAGTGGGCTCTGAATTCCATTCAGAATTGCCTTGGTGACATTTAAAGGTCTCCATCAGTCTCGTCCTGTGGCCAAGAGGACTGGAGAAAATCACTCCTGCCTCACCACCTCGTCGCTGGACCTCAGACAAAATGACTTCTGTCTGGAAGGCAAGCCCAAGTGCTCTCTCCAGCTCTAAAATTCTATGATCTTATGATGCCTCCTGTCCAGCCAGTTGTCTGAACCCTCATGACTGCCAATAACTCACAGAAAATCCCATTAAGAGAGCAAATGAAACCTATAACCAAACTTTTCAGGAGGCTGCCATAATCTTAGGACATCTCCATTGTGGTTGGTTTGTTTTCCAAAGACTTGCCCTGCCAAAGGGGGTCATTAGGTGGGACACAGCATACAACATCCTGCCTGCATATGGTATGAATCAAGGGATGTGTGTGTGCAGAATCACAGCCCACTCTTCACAACCCTGCGGACTGCAGCCCGCCAGGCTCCTCTGTCCATGGGATTTCCCAGGCAAGAATACTAGAGTGGGTTGTCCTTTCCTTCTCTAGAGACTCTTCCTGATCCAGGGATTGAACCCTGGCCTCCTGCATTGACAGGCATATTCTTTACCAATGAGCTACCTCGGACACCCATGAATCAAGGGAAGGAAAGTCATTATCTGACCTCCTCCTTGTGGGGATGGTTAGCCCCTATCTTCCTTTAGGAAGAGAGATGATCCAGATGGATATTGAAAGGCTATGATTGCCTTAGGTTCCTTGATTCTGTCCTTTTCTTGATAACTTTTACAACCCTCATTTCAACTTCCAAACTGAACACCTCCAATAAGATAATGAGTGTGTCATTTTCCTTCTAAATAAAAAACTCAGCCTAGAAGAGTAGATTTAATGCTCCTTGACATAAATTCTCTAAGAGTTAAAGTGTACAGAGAACAACGCAACATCTAGGACAGAATGAACCTTGCAACCCTTCCCTTACCGGGAAAGAATCCTAGGTCAAGCAGGAAAATGAAATGCTAATTTGATCCTGCATGAATGGGAACTTGGGGGCCTTTGGGTTATTGTGGTTTCAAAATGCTTTGCTAAGGCATTGCTCTCTGCAAGGATCCAACTAGGCCACCACACAGCTAGGTGTGGTGCCTGTGTGCGCACTGCAGGTCTGCCCCAGGGGATATGTGTTAAAGCCAATGAGCACAGCCCATGACATCTGGCAGGGACTCAGCTCCTCAAGCCATGCCAGAGAGCATCACCTGCTCCCACCCCCTGCAGAGCTCCCTCCATTAGAACACGTTTTCCCCTCAGGGATTAAGTTTTCAGCCTATGCGCAGAGGGCTGCATGCATGCGGGTGTACTCAGTCATGTCCAATTCTTTTGCAACCCCATGGACTGTAGCCTACGAGGCTCCTCTGTCCATGGAATTCTCCAGGCAAGAATACTGGAGTGAGTAGCCACTCCCTTCCCCAGGAGATCTTCCTGACCCAGGGATCAAACCCAAGTCCTCTGCACTGGCAGGTAGATTCTTTATCACTGAGCTACCTGGGAAGCCTAGGAGGGTGGCATTGTACTTTGAAATTTCCTCTAGACCAATGAACGTATCTGTCCAGTGCACACAAATATTAAATAGCAAATGCCTTTATGTCTGACAAAATTCAGCTCTTTCTGGAGGTAGGAAAGCCTTCCCTAACAAGGATAGGATACACTGTTCAGATCAAACAGATCTCTAGTCCAAAATCATATCTCATTACATTCTGCCTTGAGTCCATAGTTAGGGAGTGTGAAGTGGACAGGTACATATGGCTATATTTAAAATGGATAGCCAACAAAGACCTATTGTATGGCACATGGAATTCTGCTTAATGTTATATGGCAGCCAGGATGGGAGAGAATGGATACATGTATATGCATGGCTGAGTCCTTTCGCTGTTCACCTGAAACTATCATACCATTATTAATCAGCTATACTCCAATACAAAATAAAAAATATATATTTTTTAAAAAGTCAAGAAAAAATAAAATGGGTCTACTGACTCTCAGTCCTAATGCCACCAAAATAGGGGAGTCAGACAAGGGATATAGTGAGAGGACAGGGTTTTTCAATCTTCCATTGAATTTTGCATTTCTCTGCCTCCCAATCTCCAGATCCAGCTCCATTACGTAGGACAATACATCAAAAACAAGACTGCAGAGCCATTTAATTGGGTTTTTAAATCAGGTCCTGTTGGAGGTTCAAGTTCATTTGGAAGATCTTATGGTAAAAGCAATGGGACTTTCTTTACTGCCCATGACATGCTCCTCGCTCCTGCCAGTGGAAGCTGAGTCTGCGTCTGAGTCTGATTCTGCATCTGAGAGATATGAACCCAGTTTTGCTGGGGCCACAAACAGTTCATTGGCCAGCCTAGTGAGTCCATCAACAGACATGTGGGTGGCGGACAGGCTGGGGAGCTTGCTGCATGGGAGAGAGAGAGGGGTGGGGGAAGTCTGTGATTCTGCAAAGGTTTTCTTGGTCTTTTACTCAGCAGTCTCAACAATATGGTGTCTGTGCCAGTGAAGTAATAGTGGTGACAAATGGTGAGCTGGAGACTTTCCTGGGGGTCCAGTGGCTAAGACTCTCTGCTCCCAACACAGGGGGCCCACGTTTGATCCCTGGTTGGGGACCTAGCTCTCTCATGCTGAAACTAAGATCCATAGCAGCCCAATAAATAAATAAAAATTAATTAACATTTAGGGAAAAAAACATCAACAATGGTGAACTGGCAGGCTACTGCCTTTACCATTTCATATGCTTTAATTCCAGCTTCTTTCACCAACACAGAAAGGTATTTGGGAAATAATAGTGCTGCAATGAGATATGTGGAGCCTGCCAGGTGATGCCGTGATAAAGAACCCATCTGCCAATGCAGAAGATGCTGGAGATGCAGGTTCAGTCCCTGGGTCAAGAAGATCCCCTGGAGAAGGAAATGACAACCCACTCCAGTATTCTTGTCTGGAGAATCCCGTGGACAGAGGAACCCGGTGGCCTATAGACCATGGGGTCACAAAGGGTCAGACACCACTGAGTGTAAACAGCAACAAATGAGATACTTGTCTGACTTTGGATCTGAGACGGCAGGAGAAAAAGACTGAAAAAAAAAGCAATATTTCCAATTTGTGATCTGTCCCAGATCGGGTTGCCCGATAAAATACAGTATGCCCGATTAAATGTGCACACCGGATAAAAACCAAAAAACATTTTGGCATTAATATGTCCTAAATGTTGCATACTGACACAAAAAATATTTTTCATTGTTTATCTGAGCAATACATTTAACTGGTATCCTGTAGTTTTTCATTGGCTAAATCTGTTAACTTTCATCCCAAATATTGAATGTGGAGGTATTCTGTATAATCTATACCTTCTCCCCTCCTCCTCCACCCATGACCAACATAAACACATAAAAACACCCAAAGGCTTAACTCACACAACACTAAGGACATTCTAAATTACTGAGCAAGTCCGAGGGTCTTCAAAGTTTAGGCCATGACAGTTGCTCTCAAGCTTCATCGTGCACCAGTCACTTGGAGACCTGATAATAACAGAGATTTCTGGGTCCCATCTCTGTCGTTTCAGATGCAGTCAGTCTGGAGAGGGGCTTGAGGATCTGCCTTCCTAACAAGTGGCCCGCAGTCATGATGCCGCTGGCTTGGACTCTACCTTAGAGAAAGGAATGCTAGCCTACAGGGCAGGTACCCATGATTCTGGTTTCTGTTCTGTTCCTCACAGGACGTGCAACTCCAGATTAACAATTTAGAACCACTTTACTTGGCTTTAATCACATGGTACATGTGTAACTCATCAGTATGACAAAATCAAGCAACGTGGAAAGGAATAAGTTACTGAAGCACTATCCTTAATGATCTCATCTGTAAGAGAGTTTATTAGCTTAGATCGATGGTGTTCAGAATGTGCTCACATGGCTAGGGCTCAGGGGGCTTTGCAAACTTCCCTGAGGACCAAGCCTCATCAGCTCCAGGCTCTACCTGCTTCCACCAGCAAGTCTCTATAGCTGCTTTGTAAGACACTGGAGGTTGCTAGAGATGCTGTGGTTATAAATGTGCCACTGGTTTAAAAAAAAAAAAAAAAGTCTGCAACCCATTGACTTAGAAAATCACTGAAGATCCTTCCGAAGAGTCTATGATTACAGCTCGACTCCATTCCAATTCCACCCCCTGTTATTTTCCCAGACGAACTGCCCTTGGACTCACTATCAATAAATACTCCTATCAGTGTCAGGGAAGGAGCGTCCTGGCTCACACCCGAAGCCCCAGAGTCACTGTCGCTCTCATGACTGTCCTCAGTAGGTGGCAAGGGGCAGGATGGGCAGACTGGAATCGGGTGGATTTCAGGAATGCACAGCTTGCTTTCCAAAGGCCTGGGCAGCTGTATTGTACAGAGAACTCTGCTTGGAGATTGAAGAAATAGCATGCAAGGCTGTGAAGGGTTAGAAAGAAGCTGCGAGAAATTACAGATGTCACCTACAGTGGGCAGGGTGGGGGGAGGGGGCAAGGCATTCTAATTGGAGAAACAGACTCGCAGATTTTGACAAAGGTAAAGAAGGAATGGGGAACCCAGTGTGCACCTCCGTTCATCACCAGCAAACACCAAGGGCTCAGGGCGTAGGGCCCACGTTGGGCATGGGAGACAAGGACGCGTGTGTCATAGTCACATCAGGGGGCTGGCCTTGTTCTGTCCCCCTCCTCAGTGCTCCCAAACTTAAGTAAAGTGGCCATCAAGGCCTCTACCCTGATCAGCCGCAGCATCCCTGTCGCAGCACAGTCTGGTCTGACCTTGAGCCTTGGCCCCTTCCCAGGCTCAGTGATGCAGGGCCGCAGAGAGGGGTCAGCTGCACAGAGGCAGCTGGAGGATAGACCACCCACTCAGTCCTGGACAGCAGCCCTGACCCCAGAACTACCAAACAAGGGCCCTTCTGTTCACTTCCTTTTCCAGCATCAGGGAAGGGGACACCCCACACAGTTGGTCTATTTTTCATGTTACCCCACCTTTGACCAGAACTTCCCGCTCTCCGCTTTCTCTGCATTTGGAGTTTTCTCCAGATTTCAAGGATATCAGAAGAAGAAGGGACCTTGAAGTCTGTTTGCACACGAGGAGAGTGAAGTTGAGATTCAGTATTTGGGGCTGGCAGTTAGGACCACACCAGGCTGAGAAATTGGGTCCCCCACCTGCCTGAGCAGGGTTTGTCACAGGTTTTCCTTCACCATCTGTGCACAAATACTATGATTCTTAATAAAATCCTTCAGAGGCGGGGGGCAACTCTGCTGTTTGTGCGTTTGCCTTAGTTGACTCCAGCCACTGTCTGTCTCAGGCAGTGGCATTAAGGAGGCAGCATTGAACTGACCGGGCTTCCCTGTTGACTCAGCAGTAGAGTCTGCCTGCCATGCAGGAGATGCGGGAGATCTGGGTTTGATCCGTGGATTGGGGAGATCCCCTGGAGGACAGCATGCAACCTACTCTAGTACTCGTGCCTGGGAAGTCCCATGGACAGAGGAGCCTGAAGGGCTACAGTCCATGGGGTCGCATAGAGTCAGAAATGACTGAGCAACTAAGACTTACTTATTGAACTATTTCTTTCCTCCCTCGGCGGGGAGGGAGGGCCAGATTCTTCCCGAGGCTCTAGGAGGGACAGGGGAGCAGCTTGGGTGATGTCAGGGTTGGATGTCCAGTCACGTCACTGGTTAGATCCCCTGCTCGTCTCCACACACTTGAGGACTGAATCCCGAAATCAAAGGGAAACACACTTCCAGTGGTTATCGCGCAAAACAGAAGAAAATGCTGCTTAAAGGCAATCAGTTAGAATTACTTTCAATACATAAATATTTTGGGGAATGATGAGTTCATTTTAATTGCTTCCCTAACATTCATAACAGTATTATTTGCCAGCAGTGGCTTCTCCAAGGTGGCTGCCTCAATCCACCCCTTGTACCTGCAACCTTCCCTTGGAGAATCCACCCTCATCTATCAGATGGACACGTGGAGGAGGTGGGATCCGGAGGTGAGCAGAGACTCACAGCAACCTCACAAAACCAGGACTGTGTGTCACTTTCACCCCAGTCCATCACAAGGTCTCATTACATCTGAAACACTCTCTGACCAAGCTCAGCTCAGAATCTAAAGCCCCCTCCTCAGCACCAAACAGTTCTGTCCTAAGTGTTTACCATCTAAACAAACCAGTAGAACGCAAGCATTTTCCCTTTCTGGTAATTAGTGATGATTCAGAAACATACACACACTCCCCCTAAAGACGTGGCTGCTTTTGCCAAGAACTACATTCACGTGCATCTTCTTCTGTGAAACCACTTTGTAGATTAACTCAAAAAGCCAAGCACAGATCCTGTTCTTATAAGCACAGAGAGCAGATCAAACCCAAGTGTCATCAATAAACCACAGTACTTGGAGAACAAATTCATTACTATCAATTACTCAGGAATTAATAAAACTCTCCTGCGAAGTATGGGAATGACTAACTTGATGCAGTGGGGAGGGGAAGACATTCCAATGATTATCCGGAAGTCTTTGAGGAGGCAAAGATTACAGAGGTGAATATTCCAGTCTTAAATGTCTGTTTTAGGTTGAAAGTTCACAGAGAAAGGATCTGTTTGGTCTATTTGCTTTCCTTTTCTTTCTTTCCTGCCTCCCTCCCTCACCCTCCCTTCCTCCTTCCCTCTATCCTTCACTTCCTCCTTCCCTGTTTCTGTCCCTCCTTTCTTCCACAAGGCATTATTTCCATAAGACTGAAACACCTGGAAGGTGCCCTGCCCCCCACTGACAGGTTTCCTAGGTCCCAGAGGCCAAGTCATCATTATCCATGATTAGCATCCACAGGCTCACAAGGTCACAACAGATGCAGGCTTTGCTTCCTCACCTCTCTCATCTCTTTGGCAGGAGTTCCCAGGCTAACACAGGACAGGAAGGAAGACGTAGGGACATAACTCTTAGGGCCAATATACTGAAGGGCAACGTGCCCTCAGAATTGTAGTGACACTGAGTGATGCTCCGAGCCAGCCCCGACTTGTACTCCCCAGGCAGAGGGACAGGGCACTCAGGAGCTCTGGATCCAGGGGTCCCCAGGCCTAAGGACAGAGAGGAGGAGCTACGTTTTCAGATCTAGCCATGTAGGGGTTTGTAACAGCTCCTTTCAAGAAGTAAGACAAATGCTGCTTATGGTTTTGTTCCCTTTGCTGCATCAAACTGTCCTCAGGGCTCTGTTCCAAGCACACAATTGGGGAAGAATAAGAAAGTGACAGCCTGAGCTCTGATTTGCCCAAAATGCTCTCTGTGCTCTGCGAATCTGGCACAGTGGGTGGAGAGGTCCCCACCTGCAACCAAGATGTGGGGGCCTCTGGGAGGCCCCCTGCAAGTCTGCAAGACAAGCATCCTTTGCTCTTGACTTCAGGAACCCCGTAGCTGCTAACTGCAGTCTCCTTGTTAATTGGCTTCATCAGCTCGTACAAACACACGTGTGCGCACACACACACATACACACCTCTGTCATCTTTGCTCTGCGAATCTGGCACAGTGGGTGGAGAGGTCCCCACCTGCAACCAAGATGTGGGGGCCTCTGGGAGGCCCCCTGCAAGTCTGCAAGACAAGCATCCTTTGCTCTTGACTTCAGGAACCCCGTAGCTGCTAACTGCAGTCTCCTTGTTAATTGGCTTCATCAGCTCGTACAAACACACGTGTGCGCACACACACACATACACACCTCTGTCATCTAGCAGGTCCCTCATGCTCACCCCTGATGGAACAAAATCACTCGAACCCAAAAACTTTTCTTCCTCTTTCCTCTATCTTTGGATTTTGGAGGCTAGGTTATTATATTAATATTTTATCCTCGAATCTTGGCAATCTTTAGCATAGACATGTGTTCAGTGTCAACTAGGTCCCAGGCATTGTGCGAGAAAGATGGATCATGCACACTCCACACATTTGAAAATCTCATGGAGTTAAAAAATGTCCATATAAACAAATCATTAAGACATAATACAACAAGTACATATTAGTGGCGCACTTAGACGCCCTGCAAGCATCACATAGAAAATGATTAAAACCCCCTCATGAGCTCTCAAAGGCTTCTCAGAGGCAGTGATTTTTAGGAGAGTTTTAAAGGACAAGGAGAGATTTGCCAAGTGGGGGAAATAGGGGAGAAGACTGGAGGGTGGGGTAACTCTGGGAGCAAAGTCACATCATACCATGTCCAAGTGGGTAGAAGTGCAAGGTGGCTGGGTAGGGACCTGGTAGCCCAGGAGGATGGAAATTTATAAAACGCAGGGCATGAGGACCTTAAACCATGCTGTGGTGTTCAGACATTTACCCTGGAAGAAACTGGGTGCCGCTGAAGGTTTTTAAGCCAGGTGGGAGCACACATTTTTCTTAGAAATATAACTCTAAAGCAACAGACCATAATCAGAAATTGGGAAAATGATGAATCTGTTTATGACAGAGATTAAGGGTGAGTGCTTCAGTTAAAGACAAAATAATTACAAAGAAGTGGTTGCTATGGGGGATCAGGGGAAGGGTCACAG